>OZ005654.1:67580919-67865919 GCA_963930645.1 Salticus scenicus | reverse complement strand
ACACTTTTCCAATGTGATCAAAAACTTGTAAATAAATGCTAATATTGTTTCTTTATTCCGTTTTGGTCGTTTATTGTGTTACATTTAATGTTTTTTTTTCTGGAAAATGCGCCCTCTGTTGGTGGATATTTTGTGACTAATTATATTTTTCGAAATTCCGTGAGCGGATCTCGTGCATAGTCTATATATCAAATGTCGTTGCATTCCGTTCACCCGTTTGCGCTGCAGAATGCTGTTTATAGGGGAAGCTTAATTATAACCACCCTGCATATATATGTATATGAAACATATCTTAATCTTAGTGAAACTTAAAATATTAATAATATGATAAAGTAAATAAGAGAAATAGCCAAAGATATGGAAATTCTATTTTCAAATTAATGTTATTAAAATTTTGTCATGGCATTAAAATAAAGCTAAGAGACTATCAATAGTATATAGGGGAAGAATGTGGAATTCACACTTATTCAATTCTAAATTCTTATTAAAAAACAACAACAATTTCCCTTTATTTTTACGACTTAATTTTGTTAGAAAGTTTTGGTTGATAGGGGCTCAAATAACAGAGAGAAAAATACTTCACAGTTTCTTCTATTTCAGTTTAATTTTCTACCCTATTTTTTTTTTATTATTATTTATCTATTTTCTATAGTGACAATGTAGTTTTAGTTTGTCACGTTTATAGATGAAATTGTATAGGTTTTTTGAAAAGTTTTCTCCTTTTATAGTTTTATTTGAGCTACGAAATGCTTTTTTTTTTTTTTTTTTTTTTTGAAACTCAAAGAAGAAAAGAATTCTTCAGCACAGTAAACCAAAAGTAAAGAACATTTTTCAATACTTGTAAGCTTTTTTTTTTTTTTTTTTTTTTTTTTTTTTTCTTCTATAATAAATAAAGTTTATAGTGATTGTTTATTTTATATATTTATAGTTGAAAATAAACTTTTCATCTTATAATTACAGAAATAAACAAAAATGTATGAAATTAGTTATAAATATACACATATATCTTTCCCATCCTTTCCGACAATATAGACCAATTGCAAATTTTTATTTTTTTTTCTCTTTTAACTTTTAGAATGGATTATATATATATATATATATATATATATATATATATCTTATACTATTAAGTGAGCAATATTTGTATATATATTTCACTGCTCTCGAAAACGGTAGCTTGGACAGTCACGAGATTTAACACAAAGGTGCCCCCCAAAGGGTCATTGTGCACAACGAAGTCAGATTTTCGAATTTTTGATTAGTTTTTTCTTAATTAATTAAAATGTGAAAATAATAACCTTCTAATTTCTTATAAAAAAGCCATTTAAATTTTATCCATAATTTAATTGTTGCCATTTTTTTTTTCGACAGAATACAAAAAAAAAAAAAAAAAAAAAAAAAAAAAAAAAACCTACATTTATTTAAAATGAGGAAAATAAATCAGAAAGATTAGAAAATAAATTAGAAATATCAGTCGTATCGTTACAAATAAGATACTAAATGAAAGGGAAATCTTTTGTGAATCCGATGCATTAAACAGCTTATCAATCGGACAATTAGATTTTTTAAAATTAACTAAAGTATGAATTTTAGGTGGCAACAGCAGAAGATTGTATGGAAACCGTTAGGAGAAAAAAATAAAAAATAAAAAATCTGCTTCACATTTTGTCACATGTTTTAGAAGTGGGATTAAAAATTGCAGTTTTCAAATTCTTTTAAATTTTCTCTCACGAACACAAAAATATAATATACAGCCTGTACCCCACAAGACCAACTTGCATTTCAAAATTCACCAGTTTTTTTTTTTTTTTTTTTTGTTTTTTTTTTATTAAATTAAGTTTTATTCTAACTTCGAAAAGTTTTATTTGATAATAGATATAATAATATATATATATCCATCATCCCCATATTACGGTGCAAAGATTTTTGATGCCGAAAAAAAAGCTTTGGAATCAGCCATTAAGTGGTATTGAAAAAAAAAAAAAAAAAAGAAAAGAAGAAAAATGAATTTGAAACTATATCTGGAGTTTTTCATTCACCTTTAGTAAATAAATTATTCATGAATTTTATTTGCTAAAATATTCGTGTGTACTCCCGTGTGTATTCACTCGGGGAAAGACTGCCATATTTTGGTAAAATCGCCGTCTTTTCCCGAGTGAAAAGGAATCCCTTTTTTTCTCCCCAATGATCAATCTATATATTATTACTATATCTATGTATGTGATACGATACATTAAGAATTCGGGTTTTAAAAGTTTTTTTAAATAGATTATTTAAACTCTATGAACCATATTTTTATTTTATCAGTTTCATTAATAGATCCTGCTGGGCGATTTTTTAAATTTTGGTGTTGAAGTACACCGAATGTTTTTCGACAAGAAGTTTAATATAGCAACAGCCATTTTAATCTAAGTAGCGCATCAAATATATAAAAACATAAATTATTTATTTTTACACAAAATTTACAGAAGAAATGCAGTTTTAAAAATAGGAATTTTACTTCAACAAGCACTATTTTAAACCTAAAAACCATTAAAAATATAAGCAGAATATGAAAGATTCTTATGTATAAACAAAAAAGAGTCTGATAAAATTATTAGCAACACAGCCTTCCCCTTTTCATACAAAAAAAAAAAAAAAAAAAAAAAAAAAAAAAAAATCCATCGCTAATATGGCGACAAAAATTCAAGAGCCGCCAATGGAGCGGCATAATAAAGTTGTGTAGCACGATAATGTTTACTTATTTTTTAATTTTTTTATATAATAATCACTATGCTAATTTATCATACAATCAAATGAGCCTCTGTGTGTTAATGCCCTTGCACGCTGTCGAACAGAAATATTTGAATAGTTCAAATTAATATTTAAATAAATAAATAAAAATAAAAATATGTTTAATGGTAAATAAATATAAAAATAAAAAGATCAGCTGTGTAAAATACGGCAGAAATAGCGCTTATAGCATATTGTTACAAGGGATTAAGTCTTATTGCTACAATGGATTAAAAGTCTAAAATGGTGACAAAAATTCAAAAGTCGCCAAAGAGAACTATATTAAGGCTGTACTATCAGGTTTACAAACCATGAATTAAAGTTATCTTCCTTCAGTTAATTATGTTTTCATTAAAAACTTAGTTTTACCGTTCTGATAATTTTTACATTTTGGAGAGGTTTATGTGATGCCGTGTGTAACCAAAAGCCACTGTAATATCAGCTAAAGCGCATCGGCTGCCTTTTTTGTGCATTCTAGTGTAGAGAATATTGTCTCTACATTTGCGTATAACTTTACCAGCTCCTATTACACTTGGATGAGAGGTTATATGTGTTTTGAAACATAAATCTTCATAATTTTTCTACGTTTTTAAATATGATAAATAAAAGGTATTTTTCGAAATTTTAAGCATATAAAGGATCAACATTGAAACTGTTATTAAAAATAAAATAAAAACAAAAATAAAGAAAACTGGTGTGTCCTGGTTTAACAGCGATCCTTTAGAAAAGTAAAGGACGCAATTTCTCAAAAACAATTGATCCGACATCATTTAAATTTTGTCCTCTTCCTGAAAATAGAACTAACGAGTGCTTGAACGATTGATTTAAAAAAAATGAAATCTAAATATTTGACAGAGTTGTATAGAAAACAGTGCATTTTTCGGTACATTTTGCCCAACATATATTCTTGTGAATTTAGTGTTAATCCAAAAAAAAAAAAAGGTATTCGTTGAAGTACTATTCAATTCCATTTTTAACGTAATGCGCATAATTTCAATAAAATCGGGGCATTGGTTATTGAGAAATCATATATTTAACTTATCTCATGGGTACCAAGAATCCAAGCTATACAACTTAAAAATTATAAATTTTTTATTGAAATTTTACAATTGATTGTTTATTTTTTATTCTTTCACATGCTGAAAATTTTGAATAAAAAATTTATTTATTATGTTAAAAAAAAAATGCCTTTGTACAGCTTTAAGTGAGATAAGATAATACGAACATTTTGAAAATCGTATCTAGCACAGTTAAACGTAAGTTATAATTATTTTTTTAACGTTATAAGTAGTTTATTTTTACTTCCATTACCCTACTACCGTAGGTAATGGAAGTATTGTATTCGGTCTGAAAATTCGATATCGGGTTTTCACCTGATTTACACGTTTTAAGGTCCCCTGAGTCCAAAAAAGTGGTTTTTGGCAATTGGTCAGTGTGTATGTATGTGTGTGTGTGTGTGTATGTATGTGGAGAATCTTCTGGCTATTATAGCTCAGAAACTAATAAAGATAGAGCTACGAAACTTTAGAATTGAAATGCGTCTGGTCTACAGATGAAATTTCCAAATTTTGGTGAAAATTGAAAAACCGGAAGTGGGACATCGGAAACCGGAAGTGGGACCGTAAGTCCGTATCTCAAAAACGGCTCTAACGATTTTCTTTAAACTTGCTATATAAACACTCTATTAGATGTCCTTTCGAATGATATAGTTGGTTGGTTCAGGAAAATTGATAGGCGTCCCTTTTAAATAGCTCAATTTCAGGCCTCGCAAAGGCGTTCCTTTAAAAACGGTTGTACGGATTTTTTTCAAACTCGCCATTTTAACTCACTTTTAAATATGCTTTTGTATGTAATTATTGTTTTCCTGTCAATAATTGATTTTAACCGGAAGTGGAACATCGGAAACCGGAAGTGGGACCGTAAGTCCGTATCTCAAAAACGGCTCTAACGATTTTCTTCAAATTTTCTATATAAACACTCTATTAGATGTCCTTCGAATGATATAGTTGGTTAGTTCAGGAAAATTGATAGGCGTCCTGTATAAATAGCTCAATTTCAGGTCTCCCAAGGGCGTTCCTTTAAAAACAGCTGTACGGATTTTTTTCAAACTCGCCATATTAATTCACTTTTAAATATCCTTTTGTATGTAATTATTGTTTTCCGGTCAATAATTGATTTTTTTTAAAGTTGGTATCTCAAAAACGGCTCTAACGATTTTCTCTTTAGTTCACTTTTATGTTTTCTGATCGCATTATCTCTCAAAAATGCATATAATATGTGTAATAGTGGGTAATGGAAGTCGTGTGGTTGTTTCACACCAGATTTTTTTTCACTTTAGTCTTATTTTCTAATTAATGTTTTAGAGTTGTAAAGTTTTACAATCTTTTGTATTCAAATATGTTTCTGAATAAAACTAGGAAGAACGGAGTGGTCATTTTGACCCCAACCGAAATTCAAATTTTTTTGTATTTCACTTAATACTCTTGTATTTATGCATTGTTTATTGACTTTTGCTAATTATTCGCAAGTAAATCGTAGCAAAAAAATATCTCATATTATTTTCAGTGTTACATATATGCATACTGAAGGAAGGGGGGTGGTGATATATATATATATATATATATATATATATATATATTACGACTAGGATGGATTAATGGATTTAACGTCGCACTCGTGATGCGCAGATGGGCAATTGGCGACGGTCTGGGACACACCCCCTAGTGGTGGTCCGGAGACATGCCATCACAATTTTGATCCTCCACTTTTTATGACTAGGAATATTATCAAGTTATTTATTATCCCTAATCATCATTCCCGCCACCGAAAAAAAAAATAAGTTTTCTATTCTATTTACTAAAGGAGCCTCAATCAAATTCAAAAATGCCGCTAAAAAACGCAACTTAAATATTCCCATAAAACCAACCCTTAATGTTTATCAATTAATCCGTAATGACAAAAGATTACATCCCTCCTCTTAAAACTGCAGAAATTTACCGTGTACCTTTTAATTATCCAGAAACCCAAACAGGTTGTTACATTGGCGTCACTAAAAGAAAAATACCTACTAGAATAAAAGAGCATAATAATGACATTAAACGCGGAAAAATAACCACAGTCCGCACTAAAGTTAATCAAGGAAACAATATTAATATTAATGTCATAGAACTCGAAAAATCGGTAACTATAATAACCTGGTATATGCCTTTTTCTGTAAAACCAAAGAAATAATAAAAGACAAATGAGCTTGCAACGGGAACGAGTCGCGCGCAGACTTTGGATCCATCATGGCGCCACCTTCTAAAAAAACAACAATGAAGAAAGAAAGCTTTAGTTTCAACTGCAGCAAACCATGTTAAGGTCACCGAATAAAGGGTGGAACGGCCCAGAAAGCTGCTAACCCTGTAACAACGGAGTTTTGTAGATTATTTTAGGAAACTATAATTAAATGTGCTCCAGTTAAAAAATAAATAAATAAATAAATAAATAAATAAAAAAATGGATTATTAAGTGTTTACAATTTCTTAATTCTGTTTTATATATATATACATACAGTCGGCAACAAAAGCATCCGAACACTAGCAAAAATTCCTATATAAAAAAAGTAGAGTTAACACTGTTTTGTTAAATAAATCCTTGTCGAATCATAGTCTTAAGAACATGATTAGACAAGGATTTATTTAACAAAACAGTATTAATTCCACTTTTTTTTATAAATAAATTTTTGCTAGTGTTTGGATAATTTTGTTATCGACTGTATATATATATGCAGAAAGGCTGTTGTAAAACTATGCCAACGAAATATAAAGTATGCCCAGCATAATAGAAATGCAGTGTATTTTATAAAAAATTGTTTTTTTTTTCTATGCGTGGGCTCTTTTACATTGACTAATCTCTCTCTATATGTATGTACAGGCGGTAACAAAAGTGTCCGAACACTAGCAAAAATTCCTATGTAAAAAAAGTGCACTTAATACTGTCTTGTTAAATAAATCCTTGTCGAATCCTGCTCTTAGTCAGTCTAAGAACAGGATTCGATAAGGATTTATTTAACAAAACCGTATGAAGTATATTTTATTTACATAGGAATTTTTGCTAGTGTTCGGACACTTTTGTTACCGACTGTATATGTAAGCCTCACATCTTTTCCAGAATTTTACTCTCATTTTAAAACAATAATTTTATACATATTTTCAGCATTAAAGCACCCGAGAAAATTCCTTATTTGTGATAGTGATGAGAATATAAAAAAACGCATATAAAATTTTCGACGCTTATATATATATATATATATACAGTCGGTAACAAAAGTGTCCGAACATTAGCAAAAATTCCTATGTAAAAAAAGTACACTTCATACGGTTTTGTTAAATAAATCCTTATCGAATCGTGTTCTTACACTGACTAAGAACAGGAATCGACAAGGATTTATTTAACAAAACCGTATGAAGTGTACTTTTTTTACATAGGAATTTTTGTTAGTAATCGGACACTTTTGTTACCGACTGTATATATAATTTGTGTGTACTGATTTTAATACAGATATTTTCCCACCAAACCTCTATTCTTAAAATATATTATCATATTGATTCTTTAGTTAATTATAGTTATATACATAAGCATATTCATCTCAATATATTGTTACTAGTATATAACCCCGTCAAAAATGACGGAATGTGAACGATAAATCTTGAAAATAATGTTTAGATCATGATGGTTACCACGTGATCATTTAAATGTATTTTCAATTTTTGTTTATAAATCAAATGTGTTTCGATATTTTATAATTTTCGTTCTTTGTGAGGTCTAACTGTAATAGAGACAGTGTCCGGAGATGAGAGAAGTCGTGTAGAGCTACACCAGATTGTAAAAACTTGAGAAAAATTGCGACTTTGGCCTTTATCATGGTTTTGTGAGGTCTAACTGGAACGTTCCGGCTGCAATATTTAAGAGACACGGAGATGAGAGAAGTCGTGTAGAGCCGCACCAGATTGTAAAAGCGTGAGAAAAATGGAGGCTTTGTACTTTATCACGGTTCTGTGAGGTCTAATTGCAACGTTTCCGGCTGCAATCTTTAAGAGACAGTGTCCGGAGATGAGAGAAGCAGAGCTGCCAACCTAATCCGGCAAATTGTTAGTACCGCCTCTTTTTCTACACCACTTAATTTTTAGAGAAATTCTCTTCAAATGTATCTACGATGAATTAAGAAGAAAAATACTCTAAAAATTAAGTGGTGTAGAAAAAGGGGCGGTACTAACAATTTGCCGGATTAGGTTGGAAGCTCTGGAGAAGTCGTGTAGAACCGCACCAGATTTTAAAAACGTGAGAAAATGGTGGCTTTGGTCTTTCTCATGGTTCTGCGAAGTCTAACTGCAACGATTCCGGATGCAATCGTTAAGAGACAGTGTCCGGAGTTAAGTGAAGTCGTGTTGAGCCGCACCAGATTGTAAAAACGTGAGAAAAATGGCGGCTTTGGCCTTTCTCACGGTTTTGTGAGGTCTAACTGCAATAGAGACAGTGTCCGGAGATGAGAGAAGTCGTGTAGAGCCGCACCAGATTGTAAAAACGTGAGAAAAATGGAGGCTTTGGTCTTTCTAACGTTTCTGTGAGGCCTAACTGCAACGTTTCCGGCTGCAATCTTTAAGAGACAGTGTCCGGAGATGAGATAAGTCGTGTAGAGCCGCACCAGATTGTAAAAACGTGAGAAAAATGGCAGCTTTGGGCTTTCTCACGGTTTTGTGAGGTCTAACTGCAATAGAGACAGTGCCCGGAGATGAGAGAAGTCGTGTACCGCCGCAACCAGATTTTAAAACAATATACAGTATATAATTATTAACACATCACATTAGCAAGTTAATTGTGTGATACATTATTTGTATCATACAAGGATGGAAAGCGTTTGCTGACGATGACGCGAATTCAATGATTTTTCTTCACCCAAAAGTTTTCACTTCATATGGAAAGCGTTAGCTGACGATGACGGGAGTTCAATGATTTTTGTCCACCAAAAGTGCTCAACGCGCCTAAAGAAGTTTTCACTTCAAAAATTTTACCCGATCAATAAATATGAACGACAATAAAAAAAAACTGCTGGTTGACAAAAAATATAGGCCCGAAAACACAACAGCAACAACACATCCCAGAGTTCCATTAAGTGCTCTATACGCAAGCGAAGTGTAACGTCACTGACCGTCCGTGTATGTAAAAAAATGATTTCCTATGGTAATCGCCCATTGGATTTTTTGTAAAAAATTATTAAAAATCGAGGAAAATTATTTCCCGATTTTAATCCCCATATTTGGGTATATATATGTATTAGTTATCATGTGCATATGTTAGATTGAGTTATTTTGCTGTCAAATTGACAAAATTTTAATTTTAAATTTCAAAACTCTGTTGTCCTTGGAGTTTTTGTATTTGGCGATCAAAAACGTACTACGAAAATATACATGCCAGATGTATATTTTCGTAATATGTGTTGTGCGAAATATTGTTTCATATTATTCCTTACTCTCTTAATATAAATTTTGAAAATAACCATGATTTTTGAAAGGAATTAAATTATATTCGCCAGATAGTTTGGCTATATATATATATATATATATATATATATATATTTCTGCCAAGGATGACCGATATCAAGTCTATTCCGCTGCAACATATTAGTATCTTATATCAGATACTTTATTTAGACATTTGAAAACAAATTTCACTTGAAATTATGATAGAATATTTATCATTTTCCTTTTAATTAGTATATTAGTTGGATATTTATTGTGTAATATCATCCTTTGAAATGAAATGTTTATGTTTTCAATGGAATATGGAAGTTTTTTTTTTTTTTTTTTATCTAGAGTTTTGAAATTTAAAATTCAAATTTTATCAATTTAATAACAAATCAACTTAATCTAACTTATGCACATGATAACCAATACATATCTAAACCTAAATATGGAGATTAAAATCGGGAAATAATTTCCCTCGATTTTTAATAATTTTTTACGAAAAATCTATTGGGCGTTTAACATACGAAATATTTTCCTTGTATCTACGAACGGCCAGTGACGTCCTCACTTCGCTTGCGTATTTAAAGTCCCCATAATAAAAAAAAAACGATTCACTTCATTTTACCAAAATACTTTTTTTAAAGACTATCGTAGATCCTGTTTTAAAAATTTCTAACTAACTATCCAATAACTACAGACACTCCATGCTAACCCAAATTCACCTCTACTCGATACCTCCAACCAGCTATCTCACCCTCAACATCGCCAAAATATCCAGGATCCAGCTAGGGACGTTCTCATTCTCAACCGAACATTTTACCTTGACTCGACATTATCACCTTAGACTACTCTAATTTCAATACTCATTTCAACTGGTGACTTTTACTTGCCCAACCAAACATTCTATACACACTATCATTTTACACTAATTTCAAAACTAAAATCAACTGGCGGCATTTACGTACTAAACTCGGCGCCAATCATACCTTACAATGTAAACAAACAATGAAGTTTGATAAAAATATTTAAAGGCTTTAATGCGTTTTTACAAATATTTTAAGATTTTTAAGACTTTAATAGAGTTCTAACAACCACATGACTTTCTTCTTAGTAACCGTAGCAACCTGAAGGACAACGCTAATTTTTCCATGCCTTTGGAAGCGTAGAAGTCGGATTTTTTTATGCTTTTGCAAATACATTTACAACACTGTGTTGCAATAAATTTGTAACACTATTCCGCATTGATAAAATGGGTCAGTGAGGTCAACTGTCTCTCAGCAAATATGCTCGTGACGTCATCTGTTAGAACCTAATATGTTTTAGAAATATTTTAAGCGTTTTTTAATGAAACAGTCAAAGAGTCGTTCATTCGGAATTAAAAAGTTGTCCATTTGGAATTTGTATTTTCTGACTGGCAACAGTTTTGCTTTGTTTTTATTTGGGCTTGCTTTGTTTATAATCATGAAGCTACATAATTCTGTTTATAGGTTCATGTTTATAATAGCCAGTGATCCGTTATACTTAATTTAAAAATTTAAACATTACAATTGAATAGTTTTTCAAGGTTTTATAGGAAATAAGAATATGTGCGATACAAAACATGTATGAAAATGATATGTATGTTTCCTAAGTTGAATGAAACAAACGTAAAAAAAAATGGCTGCGAAAAGTTTCTGTTTTGAAGCGGTACTAACCGGATTCGTTCATGACAGATGAGGATCATTATATATATTAATGTTGTTATGTTATAAGAAGTGGTACGAAAGCTAGTTTTTTAGAAATGTCATATGAGGATTTAATTAAAATATCATAAAAAAGTTTTAAGTTTAAGGAGAAAAAAAATATATTTAATTTTTTATACATCAATATTTAACATTGTAATTCATTGCAAGCGATTTAATATTGCACTTCTTTTGTTTCAGATATTCGATTTTCTCTTTTGACGTATACAGATAAAGTATTCCAAAACATACTGAATAGATGATAACAGTATAAAACAAGCAAATAAGGAATAAATGATCACAGCATGAAATATTCATGAATCTGAAATAAGTTCTCTGGCCACAATACTTCCCGTATTTGATATATATTATTCCGTATTGCATTCATCTTATCGCTTCGGAAATACAGAAACACGTAAACTAAATAGATCGGTATTTTTTTTAAATGTTTAACTTCGGACAAAAACATTTTATTTTTATCTACTACTCTATGAATGAGAGATAAATAATTCTATTTTTTTTTTCTTTCTTCATGCATCACTATGGCAAAAGAATGGAAGTATTTGTTTGTACATTCTATTTTCACTTTTCTTTCTCGTTACGTTTTACTTAAATAAATTTGAAATATCATATATTACAAAAGTTTTCTAAAAATATTTACTGTACATGATATTTTTAAATAAGAATTTTTAGGGCGATATTTTGTATTAATAAAAATGCACATATATTGCTTACGTATTTAACAATATATATACTGTATAATAATACATTTTCATTAGAGTAAATACGAACAATTAAACTTTGAAATATATTAAAATATTTTACATATATTAACAAATTTATAAAAGTCAATGTTTATATCAATACGCGTTGCGATACCCTATAAAAAAAAAATAATAACATATATACAGTTAAAATAAACAATCCACTTTACACTTAAAAAAAAAAAAAAAAAAAAGAACATTTTATCATCTTATTTACAACCAAAGTTTTAAGATATTTGGTGCAATTTAAATGACCGAATTAGTTTTTTTTTTTTTTTTTTAATCAAACTGTAAATATATTAGTTTTTTGCAACAGTCTATAATTTTTCACCTCCGATATATCTTCCACTAACTAAATTTGAAAGGGTATTTCTAGGTCAGCCCTCTGTTAATATTCTATAAAATAGCATGCTACGCCCGCTTCGCTTGTCACTATTTTTTAAATGAATCACTATAATTAATGAATTCCCAAAATCACATTACTTTTTATCATATGAAAAAAAGAGAAAAATATATACGATCGGGAAAAAATGTCACACCCAGTCCCCACTGTCTTCGGCAGCGCAGCCCATTCTGCGCTGCGTGCGCGCATTTATGCTCGACACTCTTAATAAATCACTATATTATCGTAAGGAAAAAACATAAATACAAAATACAAAGAAAAAAAAAATCTTCTCTCATCGGTGGAATAATCGGTCCGGGCCCCCACTGACTGTGGTAGCGTGCTCCTTCGTCCACCGTTTCCGCCCTACCTAATCATTTTACACTTTCAAATGTATCCGCAATCGTTTTCTCGAACTTTTAAGCCTAATAATACTAATCTCCAACTTTCTATTAGAATTTCTTTATTTTTACATCTGGGCCTGCCTCTCTTCCAGCTCCTCGTAATAATTCTATGCTTTCGAAAATATCCGCAATCGATTTATCGGGCCTTAAAACCTAATAATAATAATTTTCAATGATCAAACTCTGAGTTTTATATTTTTGCTCCTTCGCACCCCTCTTTCTAGTCTACCTAATAATTTTAAAAATTCGAAAATATCCGCAATCGATTTGTATGTATCAAAAACCTCTATGTACCAATTTTAAACGGTATTATTTTTATTTTTATTTTTTTATTTTTTTATTTTTTTTACCCCTCCGCCCCCCTTTCCCGCCCCTCCTAATAATTTTGTAAATTCGAAAATATCCATAATCGGCTTGCAGGTATCAAAAACAAAAACATCTGTGTTCCAATTTTGATTGATCTAACTCTATTTTTATTGTTTTGCCCCCTCCCCCCCCGCTCTACCTTTCCCGCCCCTCGTAATAACTTTACACTTTTAAAAATAACCTCATTCGACTTGCAGGCATCTAAAACTTATCTGTACGAACTTTAAACAATATTTTTTGCCCCATTGCCCCCCCCCCCCTTCATGGGAGGAATTTCTAAAATTCCGGAAATTTGTTTTTAGTATTTGTGTGAGCTATATTTTAGAGCAAAAATCTCATATATAACTTTTTTTTTTTTTTTTTTGCTATATAAAGGATTATTTGAAATCGCGTTTTGCCCTGCCTTTTTATCTTGGGGATTGAATTCCTAAAATTCCAGAAATTGGTTTTTAGGTATTTTTATTAGCTATATTTTACAGCAATAATTTCACATATATCTTTTTTTTTTTTTTTTTTTTTTTTTTTTTTTCAGATGTATAGGATTATGTGAAATCACGTTTTGGGGACCGAATTTTTAAAATTCCAGAAATTGGTTTTTAGATGTTTGTGTTATCTATAAACATTGTGTTAGCCGTAAACATTTTACGGATATCTGATTTTTTTTTTTTTTTTTATGTTTGTTCGATTGATTGATTGATTCTTTGAGATATGAAGGATTTTGTGAAATCGCTTCTCACTATATGTCTACGTCATAGAAGGAACATCGTCAAAAAGGTTCATGCTTCTAGGTGCAGGTGTTTGGTCTGAACGATGATGAATCCCTCACTCACTCACTCAGGACAAACGATTTTATATATATAGATAACGAGCTAGCATTCATCAAGCAAAATATTATATTTTCTTAAAAGAAAATTTTGAAAAAAAAAAAAAATCATGTTTTATTGCTACATTTAAACAATTACTACCTCTAATTTTCGTTATGTAGAATATATTACTTTTTATAGTAGATATTCATTATTTTAAACATAGTTAATTAAATTTAATATTATTTTAAATATGTTAGATATATTAAATTATAATTTTAACGAAAAAAAATGAGGCAAATTGACTTTTTTTTTTTTTTAAATTTCTTTTTTAATTATTCAGATAAATTATTTACAATGTATTCATCTGTTTTATTAAAATATTTTATCCCAAATTAAATTCTTTCAAATGACAATATATAGGAGATCGATCTTTCTTTTTCCAACTAAAAGTAAAAATTTCTAATAAAAATATAGATTTTTAAGAAAAAAATATTTGTGCGCATGATTGTTGATTTCACCGTTCAAATGAAAGTCACGTCAGATCGGCAGCGAATATGTTCTTAAAGCTGTTTTCATTTTTATATTGTATTTCTTAGATACTAAACAATTGCAATTAAACTTTTTTAAAAACTTTTACGCTACTTTTTTTTTAACATTTGCCTCTTGGAGTAAAAACATATTCTGTGCTATTTAAAATATTTATTTATTTATTTATATTATTATTTTTTTTCTAATATTTTCTGCCCTCCACATTACATCGTTTTATTACGTGTGAATTTAGCTTGTGAGCATCACTTTTGCTCTCAAGATTGGACATTTTTTTTTTAACTTATTTATTTATTTTATTACAAAAATATTTTTAATATTTCATATATATGATTAATATATTTTAATTAAAAATACGCATCTTAATTATAAAGTATGTTTGTACAGTACTATAAATTTTTATTTAACTATCAGTATACTTAACACCGAAACATTAATTTACACAAACACATTTTTACAAGCTTTAGTGTTATACTTTTCTGGGGAAAAAAAAATGAAGGTTTTAAAGAAATTATTTACTTTTCTTTATTTTGTTTAGCAAATGATTCATAATAAAAATATATTAAATTATTTTGCATCAAGAACATACATAGCTGATATTTTATAAATCCAAAATATGCATTAAAATATATATATATATATATATATATATATATATATATATATACATGTGAGATATTCGAAACAAATAAAGAAAATGAGTTCCAAAAAATGGTTCAGAACGTTGAAGTGTAATATGAGATTTCCCATTTCTTTGTCAGAGTGTATTTGGTTTCCCTTCAGAAGGAATAAAGAAAATAAGTCTGGAAATATATATCAGACTTTTCATAATCTGTATTCGTGTAAAATAGATTTTTTTTTATTATTATTATTATATATTCTTCTCTAAAGAATAAACATTTAAAACTTATCTAAGAGTCTCTTAAAACTTATCTAAAACTATCTCTTAAAATAAATCTCTTAAAACTTATTTTCAACATTTAGGAAAGTCAAATGAGGAAAGTGTATTATTAACTTTACCTACGTACACATTTTTAATCATTTTGATTGCAATTTGATAAATAATATCAGTGATTATCATCTAATTTTTAATATATAACAAAACAAAAATGTTCACATTTTTATTTTCCTTTAAGACAGTACAACTTTCCTCTTCTCTTAACAACTTTTTTATTTCTTACCTTTTTAAATAATTTATTCTTCCGCATGTTTTATAATTTGTACAACTGAACGTTTATGCTTTATTTATTAATAATAATGTTAATAATTAATAAATTAAATATTTCAAAAAAACAATGCTAATAATAATAATAATAATTATTATTATTATTCCTATTATAAAAGTAATAACTTTTATTTTAAATGAAATGATTTTCATTTAAAACTATTATTATATAAGTACTGAAATCATATAATTTTATTTTATTTCAATATTTTTATTTTTATTTTGCTGTGATGTGTGGATTTCTATATATGTGTTAATACACATTAACATTGTGATGAAATTTGTAAGTACCGAAAATACGAACTTTATAGATTTTTATGAGTGTACTACTTAAAGTTCTATTACAAAAAGGAAAAGGACTTATCATTATGGCCTAGAGGCTGAATTTATTCAAAGGGTAATAGCGTCTAAACGCTTCATTAGTTTCAAATAAAAGTTGCTAGTATATCTCACCGCCGCATAGTCTACATAGATTTTGATTATTCTATTATTTATAGTTTTTTTTACAAGAATATAAATGAAAATTAGCATGGAATTATTTGAAATGCACTAGAGTATGAACTCTACATTCGATTAAGATTAAATCGCTCGCTATTTTATCTAAATAAATAATTTTATAACTTGTGAAGTTTGCGTTGATACAAACTCCATCTTAACTTAATTAGATCACTAAATGAATAAGTAAGAGAACACAACACTTTAATTAACAATAACTAAAGTTTATTTGAGCAGATTAATGGGAGGGTGTCCTGGCAATTAAACTAGCTCAGTCAGCGTATTACTCAATCAAAATATATGCATCAACAATTAAATTAGAAAATCTTAAATATCTCACCACAGCAAGCAATTGAAGGTGTAGAGACGGTTGCACTCGTAACTCCACTGCTTCGACTTCACTATCGATCAGAGGATTCCCTACAGATCGAAATTCACTTTCACGAGCGCTAACAAATACTTGTACTAACACTCATCACGACTTATTCCTCACTCCTCTAAATCTCTACTACTCTATACTCGCCAAAATAAGACTTTCCACAATTCACTATAATACTCCAATGTCCACACTATAATATGCTCCGACATCCACTATAATATACTCCGACATCCAATATAATATCCTCCAACATCCACACCATCTACTAAAACATCTCCATTTTATACTTCTTCCTACACCCTCCTTTCTCTTCCTTTCAAACCATCCTCTTAAAATCACTTCTAATTTATCTAACACTCGGAATCTAATTCTTTCATTGCAGCACCCTGTCGACACAAAACTAACTCGACCTCAACCTTCACCGAGTCATTGGCGACGAAGCGATTTTAACCGTCCCCACTTTCTACTTTGCTGGATCCAGCTTAATTCAAACAAAACAACTGTGGTGACGTTCTGACGTCTCAACCTCACAAACTGAATAATTTAGAAAAAAAAAAAATCTTTGAAATTGTTCTATAGTTCTCGAGAAAAAAGAAACTTGCACACAAAACAACGCTCTTCGGCAGCTTCTTTCATGGACATGCTTCATATTCACTATATCATTTACAGCCCTTTAAACCTATATACGATATTGTGGGTTAAGAGAATAGGTTAACTTCGCTGTAAGGTATCATGGTTAGATATTTTACGAACAATAGCAATAAATAAATTTAAGAAAATAATCGATAAACTTAATAAATATATTATATTTATGTATTATATGTCTTCTTATCATACATATATGTATATGCAGTAAGGGAGAAAAAAAAAAGCCGCATTGCAGAAAAATTGACTTACACCTTTTTTATTTGTAATAACTCGAATACTAACTTTTGAAACAAATAAAACTGCCATGTTTGCACAGTACCAAAACGATGAAATGATACCTATGGACCCTAACAGCACAAAATGTTCCAGAAACGTAATAATCATATAACATTGGAACATAATAAAAATTTCAGAAACGTTTATAAACGTTCAGATTGTTTTCCGATTAGTTTCAAAAACTTAGAATTGTCCGCGATCGTAACAAAAAATCAGATACGTAACAAAAACGTTACAATCACTGAACAGATAGAAAATCAAAATGGGCGAATGTTTTAGAAAGGTATCAGAGAGCATACTTAAATGTGCTACGTTTTTGATTACGTAAGCTTTTTACAACATAACTGAAACATTCTGTGTTATATGGGTATAATTCGCGTTATTACACTCTACGAAGTACTTAAAAAAATCTACCTAAAACTTTCTTTTTGAACGTAATATAATAAACATATACTTTTTATTCTGTTATTATTTATTATAAGAAATAAACAAATTATATTTTATTATATGAAATAAAACAATTTATTTGTTAGATCTAAACAATTACTTAACATGTTGATCGCCACAGGAATTCTTAATAAAATCCATTAAAAATTTTTAATGATATTATCCTGTAATAAATAAATAAATAAATAAATAAAAAGGTATATTTTAAATAAATATTCGATTATCTATATACATTTAAAAAAAGGTTGCTGTCACTGGCGTCAATTTTTTTTTGTCTGCGACAGCATCTTCTCTTGGAGGGCTTAGTGTCATGAGAAGTATCAATGTGTTCCGAATACGCCAAGGAGCACATTTCAGCTGCATAGAAATTCCTATAATTTCAATTAAAGAAGTTATTAACTAAAAACGACAAGTTTATGAAGGTACTCTATTTGCCATTTTGAAAAAAAAAAGTTTCTCACAGTGACGTTATTCTTCTGTCATGAAGTCATTTTACACGGGAAAAATAAAATATGATCCATGGTTGTATGTAGGTAGGTAGATAGGTTGGATTTAACGTCGCACAAGTACTGCGCTATGGGTAATTGGCAACGGTCTGGGACATCCCCCTAGAGATGTTCCGGAGATATGCCATTACAATTTTGATCCTTCACGGAGGGGATTCCCCCTCGCTTTGGTGATCCCCAGAGGTATAGAGTGGATGGGAACATGGAGGACATTAGGTGCATTTCACCAGCCCGCACACTTTTGAAAAAAAAAAAAAAAAATCAATTATGTCATTCTAAAGTATTTCGTTAGTATCGGTTAGTACCGCAAAAATTTTCGTTAGTACCGACACCAGTACCAAGTACTGAAGAGTACAAAAATTCGGGCTGGTGAAATAGTGGCCCGCACACTTTTGAAAAATCAAATTTCAACGATGTCATCCGAAAGTACTCCGTTAGTACCGGTTAGTACCGCAAAAATTTTCGTTAGTACCGACACCAGTACCAAGTACTGAAGAGTACAAAAATTCGGGCTTGTAATGGTAGCCCGCACACTTTTGAAAAATCAAATTTAAACGATGTCATTCGAAAATACTCTATTAGTACTGGTTAGTACCGCAAAAATTTTCATTAATACCGACACCAGTACCAAGTACTAACGAGTACAAAAATTTGGGCTGGTAAAATGGTCGCCCGCACACTTTTGAAAAATCAAATTTAAACGATGTCATTCGAAAGTACTCCGTTAGTACCGCAAAAATTTTCGTTAGTATCGACACCAGTACTAAGTACAGAAGAGTACAAAAATTCGGAATGGTGAAATGGTAGCCCGCACACTTTTGCAAAATCAAATTTCAACGATGTCATTCGAAAGTACTCCGTTAGTACCGGTTAGTACCGCAAAAATTTTCGTTAGTACCGACACCAGTACCAAGTACTGAAGAGTACAAAAATTCGGGCTGGTGAAATGGTAGCCCGCATACTTTTAAAAAATCGAATTTCAACGATGTAATTCGAAAGTACTCCGTTAATACCGTTTAGTACCGCAAAAATTTTCGTTAGTACCGACACCAGTACCAAGTACTGAAGAGTACAAATATTTGGGCTTGTGAATGGTAGCCCGCACACTTTTGAAAAATCAAATTTAAACTACGCCATTCGAAAGTATTCCATTAGTACCGGTTAGTACCGACACCAGTACCAAGTACTAACGAGTACAAAAATTCGGGCTGGTAAAATGGTCGCCCGCACACTTTTGAAAAATCAAATTTAAACAATGTCATTCGAAAGTATTCCGTTAGTACCGGAAAATTTTCGTTAGTACCGACACCAGTACCAAGTACAGAAGTGTACAAAAATTCGGGATTGTAAAATGGTAGCCCGCACACTTTTGAAAAATCAAATTTCAACGATGTCATTTGAAAGTACTCCGTTAGTACCGGTTAGTACCGGAAAAATTTACATTAGTACCGACTCCTGTATCAAGTACTAAAGAGTACGAAAATTCGGGCTGATGAAATGGTAGCCTGCACCCTTTTTAAATATCGAATTTCAACAAAGTCATTCGAAAGTACTCCGTTAGTACCGGTACATCAAAATATAGTATTTGAAATTTTTCATGATTACAATACTTTCCTGAATCAAATCCAAACTTATAAAATGTCATTTTATTCTTTAATAAATTATAGTGAATTTCTATTATTATCTATACGGAGTGTCTATTGTTACGGCAGTCACCAATGAATCTTTATCGCTCCCACTAAGAACGACTCTTTTGTGAATCAATCTCGCAGCACACATGTTGACATTCACGACGCCATTTTTATATTTATTATTTTGAATGATCGCTTTACTATCCTTGCTTTTGTTGAATGCGGCATTTTAAGTTTTAAATTTATTTTTTTAGCTAGTGCGTTCTGAAAAATATGTTGAAATCAATGTGGGAGATTTATTTCCCTCATATGATTATTTCGGAACGGCATTTCGATCAGAAAATAATTGAACCATCGATCTGTGATAATTTAAACTACATTCGTCTTAGTTTGCAAAACATAAAATTTACTTTTTTTTTTTTTTTTTGTATATTTAGCGTCATACTTCTCTGGGATGAAAATCGTTTGCATATTTTTTCATAGATTATTTGTATTGTGTGAATTCTTATAGAAAAATGAACATAGTTTTGTCATGACCGCAATATACTAGTTTTTTCTCATATCTTTTATTTGTTTTGTACCGTAGTAGAATTTGTACTTATTCAAATATTAATTGTTATAATAAATGTAATTAATCTTTTTTTAATATTGCTGTGGAAGATTTAAAATATTTGTTTTCATTTACATCATGGATGTAAAACCACTTAGAATGCAAAAAACTGTAAACTGCTTCTTGCATGCAGAATGAATAGTGAAGGAAGACTTAATAATAGTGTATGTTATCTGCAGGATTCGCTTCAGTTGTGTCTCTGAATTTCATGTTATTTTGTTTTTATAGAAATTTTTCATTTTGAATATTTCATTTGCATTGCAATTTTCTTAGAACTTCGCAAATATCATATTATCATTTATGATTAGTGTAAATAAATATTTTTATAATAGCCATTTTATATATCATTAACAAGCCTTGTCATTCATTCTGCATGCAAGTAGCAGTTTTCAGACTTTTTGCATGTTACGAGCATATAATGCCTAATTTCACTGACAGTTATCGTATGGGAAAATTTGTTTCCATAATTATTCAGTACTTGATGTATTTTTTGAAATTCTATTTTCACATCAAAAAAATTCACAATCGTTAAATTAGTACTTATTCTCCAAAAATTCATTTTTTAAATTTTTAGTACTATTTCATTTTATGGCTAATAATTGAGAAAAATGCACTTAATGAAAACTCGCATTATTAGTCTTTGTAAAATGAGTACTAATAGTTTTCTGAATGTGAATATGGAATTAAAAAAAAAAAAAAAAAAAAAAAAAAAAAAAAACTAGCATGTTGTGGCCACTATATGACTTTCTTCTGTATTTGGAACAACTTCAGTATACACCCACAACAATATTTGGCGATTATGGCTAAATCATAAATCTAAAAATCATAAATGATACAATCATAATCTAAATCATAAAATCACAAATCTAAAATAAACAACATATAGACTGCCACATTATATCTCAAACAGTCCAGAACGACATTGTTATCGTTCAAAACGGCGTCAAAGAAAAATCGCCAAATTCAGCTATGGGTGTATACTGAATTTGTACCCTATATTTTCGTGAACAAATTCTTTCAGTAAAAATAATTTATTAAAACTATTTTCCATGATAAATGCAGATGATTTCTATTTCTAGAAAAGTCGTAACATCAAATATTCAAAGAAAATCAATTTTATTATCCAAATAACATTTTATAAAAATGCATTTTTTTCTTTCTTTTAATGAAAAATATCAATAACTTTTATCACAGATCTATAGTTCAATCATTCGTTTTAAAGGTATTGATGAGCTCTTTTGATATAATTAAAGCTCTTTGGTACATAATGAAAATTTACAGGAGACAGATGCAATGCTCCTACGTATACAAAAAAATTTCCTCAGTTGACTATCACTGTTATAAACAATTCTTTTTAATTTCATAATTATTAAAAAATAATTATCTTTATGCACATTTATACGAAATTTTGAGATATATCACCATGTTAAAACTTTAGAAAAAGCAGGTTGGCAAAGCCACCTTTAACACTATTTTCACCAAAAGTTGACAGGCACTAATTTATGTCAAGGTGCAACTACATAATAATTTGCATGAAATTCTATGTAGTAGTTCCTGAGATACAATTGCCAAAAAAGTTTATCACACACTGGCACATTTTTTAAAACTGGTCAAATCGTGTTCTACTCCTCTCAGAATGCGTAAATCAAAATCTATTGAAAACCCAAGGTCAAAAATTTTTACGAATACAATACTTTCTTCTACTAAAATGTAGAAGAAAGTAATAAATGAAATTTTATAAATTTGGCTATTTGAATAGCTTACCAAATAATTGGAAATTTTTACAAACTGAATATTCATCTAGCCAAATAGTTTCAGATTCGGCCAATTGGAATAATCAGTAATGTGGCCACATATTTATTATCTCTAGTAGGAATATTATGCAGAACATTTCAGTAATCTCCATCTCCAGCAAGATTATAAATAAAAAATACGGATCAATTGTTACAAAATTCCAATTTATGAACAGTTTGTGCAGCTTCAGATTCAACCGTAATTAACTAAAATTTTAAAAATTAGCATGACTGCATATTTAAATGTATTTTAATTTAGATACAGTATATATTTATAATTGAAATAATTGTGTAATTTCTTTTTTCTTTCATGCTAATTAATCACAAATTTCTTTTAATAATTCTGAAGAACTATATAACTTACTAGCAGGCTTTGCCTGCTTCACTGGACACTATATTTAAACAAATTCTCAAAATTCCATATCATTATTATAATATCTCAAAAATAAAAATACTAAAATCAGTTGAAACCTAAGTTAAAGTTTACGTTGCATTCAGTCGAGATTTTCTCGCTTGCAGCATGAAGAGTTCAGGTTCCTACTGCCTTCGGTACCCGATTTAATCCCCTGTTCACAGCGGGAAACATTGGCGGATCTAAGGGGGTTACCCCCCCCCCCCCAAAAAAAAAAAAAAAAAGTACTGGCATTCACATTTGAATATTACAATTGTAATTTTCATTGATCTGGAATAACATCTTGGCAAATCCCCCCCCCCCCCCCCCCCAAAAAAAAAAAAAAAAAAAAAAAAAAAAAAAGTTCTGGATCCGCCACTGGCGGGAAAATGAGAATTTTCAAGAAATCGAATCAGAAAGAATATTGAATATTCTTAACCAATACTCACAGTGATGCTGCTAGTCTTCCAAAATCTTGGGACCCATGAGTTTCAAAAATTTTGATCAATTTTTCCAAAAATGGGTCCCCACATGAATGAATTCATACATTACAGATATATATATATATATTTATTTTAGATGAAAAACAGATTTTTAACCAGTTCTTTTTTAAATTGTCTTAAACTAATATTCTGTAGGAGGAAAGGATCTTTTTTCCTTCTTCAGAGCAGAATGCTTTAAAACCATAAAGAAAATATTAGTTTTAAACAAGAAATATATTTTAAAATATATTTTTTTTTTCTTTCTTCGTTTATTTTTTTTTTTTTTTTTTCAAGAATGAAAATTACGTGTCCGCTGGTTCCCGCTACAATAAATGTTTCATGTTTCTGCCTCCGATATTTCACGTAATTTACGCACTATAGCACATAAACAGCATCTCTAACTCATATGCCAAAATTTGCCATTCCATGAATATTTGAAGCATACTCAAACTTGAAACTGTGTTTTTTGCTGGGCGTACCCCAACGGATGGTGGTCGTATGTGTGTGTTTGGGGGGGGGGGGGAGGGTAATTTCGCAAAACCCCTTTAGAGTGTCTGTTGCATACACATACCAATTGATGCATCAAAAAATCGCTTTCCTCGGATAATTTGAAGCAGAGTTATGCTAAAAATGTGTACTAACGGAGTACTTTCGAATAACATCGTTGAAATTTGATTTTTCCGAAGTGTGCGGGCTACCATTTCCCCAGCCCGAATTTTTGTACTCTTCAGTACCTGGTACTGGTGTCGGTACTAACGAAAGTTTTTGCGGTACTAACCGGTTCTAACGAAGTACTTTCGAATGACATCGTCGAAATTTAATTTTTCACAAGTGTGCGGGCTACCATTTCACCAGCCCAAATTTTTGTACTCTTCAGTACCAAGTACTAGTGTCGTAACTAACGAAACTTTTTGCGGTACTAACCGGTACTAACGCAGTACTTTCGAATGACATCGTTGAAATTTGATTTTTCAAAACTGTGCGGGCGACCATTTCACCAGACCGAGTTTTTGTACTCTTCAGTTCTTGGTACTGGTGTCGGTACTAACCGCTACTAACGGAGTACTCTCAAATGACATCGTTGAAATATGGAAATTTGCCTGACTCCTTGAAAAATTATACACCTTTGCACCAGAATGAGTCACTGTTTTGAGAGCATTCACAATTTTTTCGTCCTACTAGCTTTTTTCATAAGCTCGAATTAAACTAAACTTGACCCATAAGATAAAATCAGTTCAGCCTAACAATTATGTGATATATATATATATATATATATATATAAATTTTTGGTCAAATGCAGTTTTTTTTCTAATTATTTTCCATAATAATGGCTTCCATCACTAAAGGTAAATATAAACGCCTCACTTCTTCAGTTACGTGTGGCAACACACAACTGAGGATGCCAGCTGTAGGACAGAATGGCCCCAAAAGTATAATATTTGCTTAGTACATACATATATTTATATATATATATATATATATATAGATATATATATATAGATATATAATATATAAATATAAACATATATATATATATATATATATATATATATATATATTCCAATTATTAAAATTTCCTCCACGACACATTTAAAGGAAGAGGAACAACTGAAATAGAAAAAGAAACATAATTACAAGTACAAAAAAAAAAAAAAAAAATCAGCCCAGTTTTAAATTGAGTTCGCAAAATTAGGACGATATTAATGTAAACAATATGGGAAATAATACTTTCTATATACGCAAGCTTAAATTAAACAAATAAATAAATAAATTTATTCAAAATGTAAATTAGCGTTTAAATTTTATTTATTTCAAAACCAGTATAAAACATTATTCTTCCAGTCCATTTTTATAAAACATAATGTCATTTGAACTTATATATTTTTGTTAGTTAAATATTTTTGTGTTTGTATATATCACTAAAATACCAAACACTTATAAAAATATATTTCCAAACAATCAACTAGTGCGACGTTAAACCCATTCAACCAACAAACTAACCAACCAAATAATTAAATCTAAAGAGTTGCAAAACTAATTTCAATACCTATATTACAATATAAATAACTTATTTTTACATAAAAAGCACATTTCCTCTGACATTATTGCATTTAAGTTTGGTCATTCGAAAGCAA
Source organism: Salticus scenicus (assembly GCA_963930645.1). Taxonomy (NCBI): domain Eukaryota; kingdom Metazoa; phylum Arthropoda; class Arachnida; order Araneae; family Salticidae; genus Salticus; species Salticus scenicus. The sequence goes on along the minus strand of OZ005654.1, from coordinate 67,840,634 downwards.
TATTTGTTTATATGAGAGGAAAGAAATGTTTAATATATTAACGAAATTACTTCAGGAATTTACGAAATGTTCGAAATATAAGATTTCTCTTTTTAAGCATCTATAAATATTTTATGTTCTCGTATATGTGGAAAAAAAATGTATATATAAATGTATATAAAAAAATGTATATAAAAATGTATATATATATATATATACATGTGTGAAAAAAAAAAAGATACATGTACTAACTACATGTATTCATACTAATAATGCATTTCACAGATGTTTTTATTGATGACACAAAATGATGACGTTAATCTAACATATTTTATTATCTTTAATACTTAAAATCATTAATGGAGGCGTACTGGGGTAAATTGCTTTATTTTACATTAAATATATGTACACTTCATTTTAAGATAATGTATGATAAAATGGTAACTTTCCTTAACAGACTCCAGACTCAGAAACCGTACTTCACAGACATTTTGCAACTGAATACCATTTGTTCTTGTCATCTACAGTTGATACTGGATCCATATTTATACTGTATGAACTGGAATATTCTTTTCACGAGGTATCAAGTTTTTCACATTTTAATTTTTTCACTGCTATTTCGAAAATTTGTCATTGTGTTTAAACTATAATTTTATTTAGTTTTTTGTTTCTTTAATCGCAATAAAATGTATATAGTGTAACATTTCTAATTTAGACAAAAATACGTTGCATAACAGAGTAAAGGTTTACAAAAGAATCTTTTACTTTGTTTAGTTTTCATAAATAAATACTAATAAAAATTTAAATAATAATGAAATTAATAAAATAAAAATATTGACTTTCTAAAATTGTGTGGGGATGTATTTTTTAAAGAATGCATTAAATTTTAACTCATTGGAAATATGTACAGTTAATATGAAACCTATATCTAAACCATTATAAAACGGAAATTCAAATTGTAGTTCATTTTATCCATATATCTATAACACAGATCTGCTGGAGAACTGTTTGCTTTAAAGTGATATATTTTTTCTAATGTTTCCTTGGAATCTGATTGACAGAAATAATCTTAAAGTTAAATTTTCTCATCTGCCATCTCTCTTGTTTCCCTGCAAATTTTGGCAATGTGCGAGAGAACAAGAAGAGCTATTTTTTAAAAGGCATAAAGCAAATGAAAAGGTTGTATCTAAGTATACATGCTATCAAATTATTGGAAATTGCATACACAGTGGCCTCAAATCATGCACAAGTGAAAAAAAAAATCTAAATGGAGTTTAGATGTAAAGAAACAGATTAATTAAAAAATGATAAGAATAGTTGAAATCAATTTATAAAAAAATCATTAAACACACTCAAAGCAGTGGGGGAAAAAATGGAAGGTAAAATTCTACAGACTTACGTAATTGATGAAGAGTATTTTAATCGAAATTTGGTTATTTTTAGTAAAAGTGTATTTCATTTTTATTATTCGAAAAAAAAGTAAAGAAAGAATTCGCTGATATTCGCTTACAGATAACATTTAATATATTACCCAACGGAAGAGTAAATAAAAACTTCTTACCATGAAAAATTCATGAATCTAAAATAAGTCTGTTGGAACAACACTTTTTTCCTCCGTTTTATGTATCAATCGAAATTGCTTTCAGCTCATAGATTCTGAAATGCGAAAGCATGATAATTAAATGGATCACTAGATTCACAAAGAATTTAGTAATTGAAGAATTTATTTCAGTCCGTTCGAATAAAAATAAAAGTTTTTATTTCTTTTCTTTAAGTATTTCAATTTAAGTACTAAGCATATTCTATAGAAAGTATTGAAAACATGTACTGTTTGAACTACTTAGAATTACCAATATGTTGAAGTGATGTTTTTAAATTTTAAATAAATTTATTCTAGTAGTAATTTATTCTAGTCTATTCAATTAATACATTATTAAAAAAAAAAAAATAGACAAATGTCATTAAATAGTAGCTATGTATTTTCTATTAAGGTTTTAAATGTTTTTAATTGCATAAAACGAAGCTATTTATTATAATCTTTTACTTTTGTATTTATGTTCTGATTAACATTTCCTTAAAAAACTTTAATATCTGTTAAAAAGTTATATGTAAATGTGTTTATTTATAATTTTATCAATATGTTATACAATACTTAAAAAAAAAAAAATAATAAAGTTAATAATGTAAATGCTAAATGAATTATAGAAAACCTGATTTTAATATACATCCATGACATGCAGATTTTAATTTTTGATTCATTTGCATTGCACAGACTGAAATAAATGTTATAAACACCTAAAACTTCAAATACTCAGAAAGGCTATTCTAACTTATTGACCCCTCCCACTCAAATAAATAAATAAATAACATTAAAATTAAACAAAATAATGAGAGTCAATTTTCTGAAAATTATAAAAAAATACATCTTAAATAATTACAAATATATGCAATATTTAAAATGCAAAAATTCATCACTTATTCTTCTTCTATACATTACTTCTTCTTCTTCTTCTTTTTTTTTCCTACATTTTAAATATTCAATACCTCATTAAAAAAGCACTGGCAAAAAAAACATCGACAACAAGACTCCTCCCCCCCCCCCCCAACACAAAAATAAAATAAGATAAAAATAAAATAAGTAAAGCGAGAAAAATACTCACAGGAAAATAGCTTCGATATATAAGCACGAATAAAGAACCATTATAAAATAATCCCTAACAAAAAACCTCCAACAAAATAGGTTTAAAATAATAGCCCGGACAATGACCCCTCCCCCTCCGCCCCACCTTCAAAATAGCTCCGCCACAATAAATAAATAAATAAGAATCTGGTGTGAAACAACTACACGACATCCATTACCCACTATTACACATACAGTGGTGTATATAATTATAAGACACCTATCTAATTTGAAAAAATAGTGAAAGAAAAAATTCAGAGCTTAAAAATGCTTTATCAAATACGTCAAAAACATAAACTTATTTTGTTGTCATACACAATTATTTTATAATAATGATATTTTCATACAATTTAATGAAAAAACTTCAAGACATAATGGACGTCGAGAGACAGACGATATGTGCTTTTGCTCGCTACACAGAATAAGATGACCACTACAGGCATTAAAAATGCTTTGAAAATGAAATGTTCAGGGAGAACCATTCGCAGGGTGTTGCATAATGCTTCCTATGTGAAATATAAAAAAATGAAGAAAAAACCACCGCTTCTAAGCCGGCACAAAATGGAGCGTCTAAACTTCGCTAAACAAACTATGGCTTGGACCTCCAAATGGTACTCTGTGTTATTTTCTATATAAAAAAGTTTAACCTGGATGGTCCTGACGGGTTTCAATATTATTGGCATGATTTACGGAAATCTCCTCATGTGCTAATGAGCCGCGACATGGGTGGAGGCTCAGTAATGGTTTGGGCTGGTTTTTCGGCTCAAGGGAAAACGAATATTGTTTTTGTGCATTCAATAATGAATTCCGAAAAGTATAAGAATCTTCTTAAAGATCAACAGCCATATACGGTGAACTTCTTTGTAGCGAAAACTGCACTTTCCAGCACGATAACGATTCATGCATCACACGAAACAAAAAAGTGGCTTTCAGAGCAAAGTATCAATGTTCTCCCGTGGTCTTCTCGCTCACCAGACTTAAATCCCATCGAAAACTTGTGAGGGATCTTAGATCGTGCGGTTTACCGAAATGGAAGGTAGTTTATATGTGTCGAAGGCCTAAAGAATGCTATAAAATTTGCTTGGGAAGAACTGTCTTCCGATATTTGATTAGAATTGATAGATTCGATGCCGAATCGCATCTTTCATGTTATAAAAAACAATGGCGGCTCCACCAAATATTGAATAACCATGTTAGAGGATTTTCTTTTAGACCATTAGCCAATTATGTCTGCTAATTATGTTGGCCACTGTATTTGGAAAATATGGTTGGTGTCTTATAATTTTGTCCATTATGTTTTTAAGTTTTTTCATTAAATTGTATGAAAATATCATTATTATAAAATAATTATATATGTTAACAAAATAAATTGATGTTTTTGACGTATTTGATTAAACATTTTTAAGCTCTGAATCTTTTCTTTCACTATTTGCCAAATTAGATATGTGTCTTATAATTAGGTACTGTATTATATGCACTTTTTAGAAATAATGTGATCAGAAGACACATAAAATTGACCTAACGAAGTATACACCTAACAAATTTCCTATAAGAAAAAATTGTACATGTAAAGGCACGTAAAACAGAGTTTACACAGCAAATTAAAAAATAAGAAAATAAATCGATAGGGCCATTTTTTGAAAAACTAGTTTCCGAGATCCAAAACTGACCTATCTAATCAGGAGGACAGTTAATTTTCCTGTAATAGCCCCGTAATACACGGGAAAGGATTTTTAAAATGGGTTTATGTAACAATTTTCAAGAAAAACGTTAGAATCGTTTTTGAGATACCAACTTTTAACAAAAGTTAGCATACTCAACTATTCACCGGAAAACAATAATTGCATACAAAAGGATATTTAAAATTGAGTTAATATGGCGAGTTTGAAAAAGGAATCCATACAGCCGTTTTTAAAGGAATGTGAGACTTGAAATTGAAATCTTTATAGAGGGCGCTTATCCATTTTCTTGAACTAAATAACTATATCATTCGTAAGGAAATCCAGTAGAGTGTTTATATAGCAAATTTTAGGAAAATTGTTAAAGCCGTTTTTGAGATAAGGTCTTAATTTCCCACTTACGGTTTCAGATGTCCCACTTTCCTTTCTCCAATTTTCACCAAAATTTGGAAAATTCATCTTTACACCATTCTTATCTAAATTCTGAAGTTTCATAGTTCTATCTTTATTAGTTTCGGAGCTATGATAGCCAAAGCATTCTCCCCATACATAAATACATACACACACACTGACCAATTGCCAAAAACTAATTTATTGGACTCATGAGACCTTAAGACGTGGAAATCAGATGAAAACTCGACATCGAATCTTCGGACCGAATACAATATTTGCATTACCTACGGTAGTCGGGTAATGGAAGTAAAAAATGAATTGATAAATTATCCGTAGGCAAAATAGCCCTGATAAAATAACTCCAGGCGAAATAGTGCAAACACAAAACAGCCCGGACATGGTAGCTACAAGAGAAAATAGTTGCAGGGAAATTATCCCGAGTACAGTCGGTAACAAAAGTGTCCGAACAATAGCAACAATTCCTATGTAAAAAAAGTACACTTCATACTGTTTTGTTAAATAAATCCTTGTTGAATCCTGTTCTTAGTCAGTGTGAGAACAATATTCGATAAGTATTTATTTAACAAAGCCGTATGAAGTGTACTTTTTTTACATAGGAATTTCTGTTACCGAATGTATTATATCCAGACTGTTTCCTTGGGAATATATTTTTTAATTACCTTGTCAGGGTAAGTTTGTCGGACATTTCGGGCATTTTTTACTTTTTTTTTTTTTTTTTTTTTTTGGAACGATTTCTCCGGACTATTATTCCGGGCTATTCCGCCTTGGGATTAATTGTTTAGGATGTTTTATTCGAGATGTTTTGTTGGGTGATTGTGTTTTGGGGATTTTTTCTGTAAAGCTATTTTGTTAAGGATGTATTTCGTCAATTCGAATTTTTTCGGGGCTTTTCTAACAAGACGATTATGTGGAGGCGATTTTGCAATGGGTATTTTTTCTTGAAGCTGTTTTCTAGCTGTTATTACTTTCTTCTATATGTAATATAGAGAAAGTATTGGATTCGTAAAAATTTTCGACCTCGGGTTTTTGATGGATTTACACGTTTTGAGAGCTGTAGAACACGATTTGACCCTTTTTAGAAAATGTCTGTCTGTCTGTCTGTCTGTCTGTCTGTCAGTCAGTCTGTCTGTGTGTGTGTGTGTGTGACAAAATTTTGTGGCAACTGTATCTCAGGAACTACTGCACAGAATTTCATACAAATTAGTATGTATTGCACCTTGACATAAATTAGTGCCTATCAACTTTTGGTAAAAATTGTCTTACAGGTTGCGTTGCCATCCCGCTTTTATTTAAATTTTTAACATGGTGATATAGAACAAAATTTTGTATAAATGTGCATAAAGAGAATTATTTTTTAGTAATCATTATGAAATTTACAAGAATTATTTATAATAGAGGTAGTCAACTGGGGAAAAAATTTTGTATGCGTAGGAGCCTCGTGAACCCCCCTGGGGGGAAGTCCCCCCTCGAGGGGAGTAAATTTTCAAGATGGGTATCTTTCGAAAGGTCTCGTCAATACCTTTAAAACGAATGGTTGAACTATAAATCTGTGATAATTTAAAACAAAGTTATCGATTTTTTTTACTTTTAACAAAAAGTAACTAAAAAAAATCGTATTTTTTTTTTTTTTTTTTTTTTTTAACGAAATTTAACCAGACTTGGTATTTAGTTGGCCCCTGACATAAACTGGGGCTGATTAGATTTGGGGATCAATCACTCAACAGGTGGTGCTGTGATCGTATTTTTTCTAAATTTTTAACATGGCAGTATAGGACAAAATTTCGTATAAATGTACATAATGGGAGTTATTCTTAACCTGTGATTGTGAAATTAATATGAATTATTGATAATAGTAGTAGTTCATTAGGAAAAAAATCTCGTTCATCGCTTTCCCCCCCAGGGGAAAGTACCCCCCGGGGGGGGGGGGAAATTTTCAAGATGGGTATCTTTCGAAAGGTCTTGTCAATATCTTTAAAATGAATGGTTGAACTATAAATATGTGATAATTTAAAACAAAGTTATCGATTTCTTTTTTTTTTTTTTTTTTTTTTTTTTAATATATATATATATATATATATATATATTGTTACTGCGTGAATTTGTATAGGAAAATATAGAAGAAAGTCTTGTGGTGGCCACAGCATACTAGTTTTGCCTTGTAACTATTATGTTAGGGCTTATTCGTCTAAATTACTTTGTTCTGGAGCTAGTTCATCAAGGAAATATCTTTTCGAGAAAACTTTTTCCGGGCATTTTCGTCTGGCCTGTTTTCTCTGGGGCGAATTTGTTGCGGGTATTTTCTCGTAGTCGTTTTGTTCTGGAGCTAGATTTTCAAGGGGACAGCCTACTTTTAATGATGGAAAATGAAGAATTTTCGAACAACTAACAGAATTAAATAATAACAATAATAATAATAATGAATGCATGTACAACTTTTTTTTTGTATATGTTTACTATTATGACTTTAATCTATTGATTAAAAATATTTTTTTGGTTTACCTAAAAAAAAAAAAAAAAAAAACTATTTTTTTTTTCCAGCTTATTTTCAAGGGAGCTTTCTTACTGCTTGCAGAATATCTCAATTACATATTCTTTGTATTTATAATTTTTTATATTAAATGAAACAAAACGTTCAAATTAAGTATTTACTAAATGTTTTAATTATTTTAATAATATAGATTTTAATTATTAATTAAATTTAAAATGTGAAATTATCATTATTATTTTTTTCCGTAATCATATTTTTTTTCTATTGATCAGAACTTCTTATTTTTCGTTCATTTTATTCGTTATGTCAAATTGTATGGTTGAGAAAAAATTTAAGTTGATACCTCAAATAGTTTTTAAAATATGAACTGCGCAGTGAGAAAGCACTCTTGAAAATAATCTGCAACAAAATAATATTTTAAAAAATTTCTGTTTTTTTTCAAGTAAACCAAAATAATACTTTTAATCAATAGAGTAATGTCATACTAACACACACACACACACACAAAAAAAAAAAAAAAAAAAAAAAAAGTACAGCCATTCATTTCTTCTTCTTTTTTATTTTTTTAAGCTAAAAATTGGTCGAAAATTTCTTTATTTACCCATTTTTTAAAGGCTCCAGGCTCTCCCCTTAAGTTTATACTATCGTTAGTCTATTTCACCCGTTTTTTAATAAGGGGATTTTGGTTGAGGTTGAATTTTCGAAGTTATTTTGTAAGGCTTTTATGTGTTTGTGCTATTATTTCGGCGCTAATATTTTCAGAAGATTTTTTCTGGGGCTAAATTGTCATATAGCTATTTTTTCCCAGTTTATTTATTTATTTGTTTATTTTATTAACTTTCTTACGGTTATTTTGCATGGGTAATTTTATTTATTTATTTTTCTTTGGGGATAATATTTTTCTTCTGGGCTATTTTATTGGAGCTATTTCTCATTGGTCTAATATGTGCCTTTTTTTTTGGGGGGGGGGGGGAAGAGACTTCTATGTCTCAGGGTTAAAATAGCTGTGTAATTTACCTAGGGCGTTTTTGAGCCTTTTTCGTCCGAGGGGAATTTGTACTGAACAACTAACTGAATAATCAAATAATTAAGAAGATATTTTAGAGCAAAGTTAAATTATCTTAAATGAGTGTTGATAAAAATCTGTCACTGTTAACACGTAATTCAGGAAAGAAAAAAAAAAGTAGACAATCTGAAGAATATAACTTCATTTCCTCGGAAATATAACTAACGATTTTTTTAAACCTATTTTATGGGCTTTTTGAGATTAGAAACCCATTAAATTTATCATAATATTCACGAAAATAAGCGTGCACTGTTAACTCTTGTTTCACCGGTAGCAATGTATGACAGAAATATGATTTTATTACAGAATGCTTTAATAATTTTGATTAAAACAAACTTAGGGGTATTTTGAATTTATAATTTAATAGAATTCTATCATCTTCAGAAAAAATAGCACTCCCCATTATCCCGAGCTTCACACGAGATAAACGACATAAATTTCGTTTTTTCTAAAGTAATTAAATTATTTTAATAAAATTTAGAGTCTGCTTTTCAGATTACAGTTCAATCTAAAATACCCTCATCTTCAGGATAACTAGCATTCACAGATACTCACACTACACACGATAAAAAGTACGGTAAAAACACCAATTTCCTGGAAGTTGCCAGAACGATACAGAAATAATGTTTTTGAAGATGGAATGTCAATCTCATTTAATATTTTTCTTCACTAAAACTACCACTCGCTTGTTGCCTTTGCTTTGCGTAAAAAAAAAAAAAAAAAAGCAAAAATCTAGTTTTCTAGGAAAATGCTCAGATGATTTTAATAGAAAGTTAGAGATTTGAGATAATAATTCGATTTGATTCTTCCTTATCTCCATTAAAGCTTACTTACTTCCCCTGGTAACCCCCACTCCTACGGGGGGCAAACTAATTAGAAATATATTTCCAAAAGAAAATCACTGTTTTTCAACTACAAATGATTTTTAGAATGAAACCGAGGCTTGCTATGCAAGTACTATACCTATTTTGCACTATAGATATTTAGATATTACTTATTTTTTCTTCGTAAATCATTATAAACAGTATAAAATTTCATAAATAAAGTATAGTGAGTACGTGTTTCTTCTAAAAACGAAAACATTATCCAAAATCTCAACAGCTTAAGGAACTAAAAATTTCAGCCATAATATTAAGTCTTTTTGTTATAGCAAGCAAAATATGAAAACTTAATAAAAAATAAAGTTGTAGCATTTCCTTATATATTTCAGATTAAATGGTTCGATGTGAACGGGAATTATAAATATTTTATTAATACGCATAGATAAAAAATGACAGATAATTATTATTATTATTTTTTTTTTTTTTAACTTAAGAATTTAAAGAAATATCTTTTGGGATAAAGAATGAATTTTCATTAATCGTGCAATAATAATCTATGTAGCTCATCAATCACTATATCATCATTCCATTTTTCGAAATATTATCAGTTAGATGAGTTTCATCTGGCAATGAAAAAAAAATTGAGTAAGAGTGAGTGTCCTTGATTTTAGAAAAAGATCATTTATTAAAGAAAAATATTAAATATGTATAGAATATATATATATATATAATGAAATGTAAAGAAAAAACACATTTTACAATTTTTCGATAATAATACTACGACAAAATGTGTTTATAACTCTCTTTATATAGTTAAAATACCTGTTCTTAAGTTATTTTTAGAAATTTTCATAATACATAGAATTATACATACGAGTAGAAGCAGGCAAATAAATTAAATAAATCTTTCGTAACAAAAGATATTTTTAACATCTTAATATATATATATATATATATATACAGTGAAACCTCTGAAGTTGGACACCCCTATAAGTTGGACACCCCTCTAAGTTGGACGCTTTTTCTCGGAACGGAATGTATCCATTAACATTATGTCTAACCCCTATAATTTGGACACCTCTCTAAGTTGGACACTTTTTCTTGGAACCGTAGGGGTCCCACTTAGAGAGGTTTTACTGTATATATATATATATATATATAATTAAAAAACATTTCTCCACATATTCATGTTTTTAAACAATTTTATTTTTTATTTCTCTTACTTGAATTCCAGCCAGCTTTGTCAACATCACTAGTTCCTATATATAAATGGATTATTGTTTTAATAGCTTTATTTTAATTTTTATTATTAATTAGTTTATTTTTTACTTATTGTCTCGAATATAAGAAGAGTTATCGTTTGCTACAAAGTAATTATTTTTGAAAAAAAAATCATTAAAAAAGATAATGCTGAAATTGAAACAACTCTTAAGAAATTAAAATTATTGGACTAAGAAAAAACTCGTTTTTCTTGAGGGCGACTACTAGAATATTTATCTGTAAACAGCAACAGTTTTCTGATATGATATAATTTGGAGTGGAATTAGCATTACTATTTGTTAATACTTATTATTTTATTTTTTATTTAAATTAGTATTATATTTTACGCTAGCAAAGAAAAGCCGTTCACTATCACAGTGAAGCATAGCAGTTTTCTTCAAGAAAATTATCTTTTCCGTTAAATGATTTCTAATAATTTACGCCATTACGTCATTTTTAAAGTCGATAGTTCTTAATTTTGAAGATATTTGTTAAAGTGATTTTCTTAAAGTAAGTAAAATTACATTAAAAATTACTTTTAAAAATTATTTTTTAAAATTATATTTAGATACTACGTCATTGTAAACTAATAACTGTAAAATCCATGTACCATATGCATGTATATATATACACTATCTACCAATAAATATCGGGACAGTTTGCAGGGGAAAAACAATTATTAGAAAATAATTATTAGAAAATAATTAGGGAAAAATAATTATCTGTAATAAAATTAGGGAAGCGGATAATAGATTTAGAGTTGCAACCACTAGGAATTTAGTAGGATGGAGCTGTAAGCCAATAGGAATTTGAGATGAAGAAAGCCATGCAAAAATTAAGAATATGCGGATTTTATGTAATTTTTTCAACAATCCGAGAGAGGGAGTACAGCAAAATCGCATTTGATGATATTTTTATGATTTTTATAGTTATGAAAACTTCTAGAAAATCGAGTTCATATAAGTGACAGATTATTTTAGCTGAATTAAAGTTGAAATTATAGTTATTTTCCCAAGATACTCTGACTCTATAATCCGCTTCCCTACCTATATATATGAGCAATAATCCGCTACATCATTCTGGGCTGATGACTGTATGCTTTACGCTACTGAAACTGCAGTCTACACTTAACAATTTTACATTAGCGTCTTTAACGTTGTAAATTATTTACAATTTTGAAAGTTAATTATGACTTCGGTTTGTCCGTCTGTCTGTCCGTTCTTCAGTTACTACTTATGGAAAATCTTGAAATATGCACGCTATTTATGATTACGATGGTATGTTTATTTTCCGATACATCGGTTATGGCATCATTGTGAAGACTCAAAAGGTATTTGTGTTCTGTCTGCCTGTCTGTCTCGTAATAGCTAGCGAAAAAATTCCGCGATTGACCAGCAAATTGGTCCACATGCTCATGAACCACACGGAATTAGCTCTACAGTTTTGGGTGTGTATTCTATTTGTAGTTCATGTACCGAGACACACCATTTTTTTTTTTCTTATCATAACAGCCTAAGGAGAGAATTTGTATGTATTGCAATAGCAGCCAAGCCACAAAATTTATACGATTGATGTGCAAATTGGTACAGATGTTGAAACGTTTTACAGAAATAGCCGTATAATTTTGGTGCATTGGTGTTTTTAATTTCATGTAAATATTGATATTTGTATTTTGGATCACTCTGTAAAATGTAATGCTTGAAATTCGATTTAACTGTAGTATGTGATTATATGAATTCGTGCTTTTTTTTTATCGCTACTATATATATTCTTTGAGATATAATGATTTGTATATATATACTCTTTTAATTATAGCACGTAGGGTATTAGGCCCACTGCAAAGCCATTTTTCATGAAATTTGGGCTACGACATTAGACACTGCATACTGCAAACAGAATGCAAAAATTTTTAATTTCTTACAAAATATGGGCATTTTTACTAAATATTTTTTTTTAACTACGCATGTGAAAAAAAAAAAAAAGTATTATTTAATAGCCAAAAGTATCATTCTACTTATGTGAATCCCAAGCAAATATCGTGTAAATTCAAAAAATTATGAGTTTTCAAATGAACATAATTTCAGATTAAAAAAAAAAAAAAAAAGATAATAGGGGGTCTTATCAATATTATTTAAAAACCGCGAGCACTGTATTACCATTGGTCATTGATTGAATCAAAATAAAAATGCGTGTATATAATATGTGAGTATATAGTTTAGCATTGATTTTTAGAGAAACTGAAATTATGCTCTTTATATCGCTTCACAACTTTTTTTTTTTTTTTTTTTTTTTTTTTTTTAAATTTAAACAATATTTGTTTGGGGCTTTCATATACGTAGCCTCATAACTTTGAGCTATAGAATTATAATTTTTTTTTTTTTTTTTTTTTTAGGACTGAGGGATTATTAGTCTCAACCTGGGATTTTTGCGTTGTCGATTTCGATAGTTGGACATTTGTCGAAATCTAAAATTTATCGAAAATATAATTGATTTGAAAGCGATGTTATAATTTGAAAAAAAAAAAAAAAAAAAAAAAAAAAAACTAATAGTCCTCCGTCCTAAACGAAATTCTGCTTTTGCCAGAATTTCATCAAAATCTTTTTATTATTATTATTATTATTGAAAGAAAAAGAAAAGAAAATTAATAATAATCAGTGTCGTTACAAGCGATATCGAAAAAATTTTTTTTTTTTTTTTAATTTTGAATTAGGAAATAAAAAGTGCGCTTGAAATAATATGAAATAAAAAAAAGTATAAAAAAAATTAATTTAGTGATTTAATGTTTTTGTTTTTCGGGGGCTGCTCAAGCATATAAAAAATGCGTATTAAAACGAGTCGAAGAAGGAAGCGAAATAAGTATTGAGTTATATTACGATAAATACGATATATAATATGATACGATATATTAGACCTATCGTCCAGGGTTAGTAGGCATTTTCGTTGAAAGAAATAGTTTGTTCGTTAGGTGCAACTTGCACATTAGTCCCGTAAGGTACAACTTTCACATTAGCCCCTTGAGGTACAACTTTCACTTTAGTCCCGTCAGGTACAACTTGCACATTAGTCCCCTTTAAATATAGTGACCAGCGAAGCTGGCAAAGCATTCGTTGATTCACTACCTCAATTGATTTTTTTTTTTTTTTTTTTTTTTTTTTTAAATCAGATTATTATATTGCTTAAAAACATTATTAATTTTTTTTTTAGATAATGTGAACAGAAGACAAAATTGACCTAACGAAGTAGAAACTTAATTTGTTGTTGTTGTTGTTTTTGTTATTGTTAAAAATGAAAAAAAAAATCTATAACTTTATTTTTTTTCCTTTTTTTTATGAATTCGGTTGTAAAAAAGAAGTTTTGGAATTCTTAAATTTTAGACGGATTTCAATAGAAATCGTTAATCGCCCTTGATAAATTACCCATTTTGAGTCTAAAATATATCAAAGATATTCCTTATTGTACTACATAATGCATCATTCAAAAGATATTTTAAAGTATTTTTTGCTGGCTATTAAAATGATATAAGCCGTTCAAATTCTGTACGAAACTTTCGGAGAAAACTACGGAAAAACCAGAAAAATTTTATTATTATATATATATATATATATATATATATAATCTTGCACATACGTAGTTAATTTTATTTAATAAAAATGCTCATATTTCGTAAGATAATTAATATTTTTGCATAATGATTGCAGAATGCTCTGTCTAATGTAGTATGACAAGTTTTCTAAAAATACCCTACGTGTTATAACTAAAAAAATGGCAATTTTGTTGCTATTTTTTAAAGAAACCGTTGTATATCCTTAAATGTACAGTCGATAACAAAAGTGTCCGAACACTAGCAAAAATCCATATGGAAAAAAAGTACACTTCATACGGTTTTGTTAAATAAATCCTTGTCAAATCATGTTCTTAGTCAGTGAAAGAACATGATACAATACGGATTTATTTAACAAAACCATATGAAGTGCACTTTTTTTTTACATAGGAATTTTTGCTAGTGTTCGAACACTTTTGTTACCGACTATATATGTCAGCCTAAAAAAAATTATACAGAAAATCATAAATTTTCTTAATTTAATGCTACAGTGAAAACACATTTCAAACGTTATTCTTTACAGGGTGACCCAAAGCATTTAAAATTTTGCTTAAATTTTCACTGCTACTATTTTAATTGTCAAGACGAAACTTTTGCTGATGATATAAGATATAAGATATATAAGATATAATATGTCTTTTTACATACAAATTTTCAAAAAAAAAAAAAAAATCCTGCAGGATTTTTCTAGGTATTTCACAAAACTTCGAAATTCAAAAATATCCAAATACTAACTAGTATATAGTGTAGTGTATTGGTGATTCTTTATAAAATATTATATTCTATAAATTGATAAACTAATGTTTTTTGCAGCGTTTTATATAAAAATAGTTTGTACTGCTTGTAAAAAGCATTGATAAAAATTATGGAAATTCTCTCCAGGTAAATTCTCTTCAGGACAGAACTTTTACTCATTCCATTTAATAGTTTACATTAATGCTTTCAGCATTAGATTTCTCTTCTCGTTATTTATGTCAAGAATGTGTAAAACGCAACATGGTGTGTGATAAATGGAATGAAACATTCTATAATTTAACTTTCTAATCGTTAAAGACGTATATGAATCACCTTTATATTTGTCGACAGATGCCTAACACGATTCTTGTCTATTCATTAAGCCTCTGTCGTTATTTAAGAATTTCATTTCAAATTGCACTTAAATATAGTGTTTGAGAGAATATGTTTATACGTAACATGTCGTTAATATTTAATGTGAAGGAATGTAAAATGTAATTTTGAATTAAACTGATAGGTTCAGTACTTCTTTGTTTAAACTGAATACTTCTTATGTAAGAAAAAAAAAACTCTATATGTTAGTTTTTCTTCTTTTCTTTTTTTTTCTTTCTTTCTTTTTTTTTCCCTTAAGAATAAAGTTATTGATGTTATAATTACCATGTTATTGTTAACATCACAAAAAAAAAAAAAAAAAAAAAAAAAAAAAAAAAAGGAAATCGAAAAGAAGCAAATGTATAAAAATGATATATGAGGATTATGGGTAAGTTAAAATATCATTACTTTGAAAATTCATAAAATATCATAAATATGTTAAAAAGCATTTTTGTTTTCTGAAATATAAAAGGTCTTGTTTTATTTGTACTAAATCTATAAAATCAAACTTATGTGTAAAAGAAATCAGTACAAAAACCCTTAACGGGTTAAAAGTTTGTGACGCAGCTACTTTATCGCTATAAGAATTTGAAATATGGGTCTTAAAAATAATGGTATCAAGTTTTAAGTGACGCTTTGCTATTAGTTAAAAAATACATAGATTTTCTTATTTGATCATTTGCTTTTTTCTTCTATTTATATTTACAATGCAAACATAATATTCAAGATAAGACAAATATGTAAAATATAGTCACTGATGCTTTTTCATTTGCATTTCAATATCAAAATAAGTTTTAAAAGGAATGATATAAAAATCCCAGTGATGCCTCGGTGTCATTTTAAAAGATTTGTTTTTAGATTCCATTAAAACTACTTTTGTTTTGTCTAATAAAGTATATTTACAAATTGAAACAGTGCTTTTAATTTTCAAATATACTGTCAAATAATCATATTATCACTGAGTTTTGCATTATAAATTGAAATTATTTATTTCAATAAATTGATTTATCTTTTGCGTCACGCTATCCAAAACTGTGAGTAAAATTTTATAAATGTTATTTTGTATCATAGAATCCAACTAAGTGAAAATTTGTGCAAAGAGATAGTGTGATGCGACATTTGCACAAATTTTACTTGCAGTTTTAGATAGCGTGACGCAAAAGATAAATCATGCCTACAAGTTTTAATCGGCAGTTTCGTTTCTCCCACCGGGATTTCTCTAAGCAGAGTAAGAATAGACAAGCAGATAACCTCCTTGCCCGTTACTCACTATCCGAGAGAAGAGAAATGAGAAAGTTTACCTATGCGATATTGCCGCATAAAAATTAGCCCGAACCCGAGCCCTTTTAAAGATACTGCCTATGTTTATTAATGATCAAAGAACAGTTCACATTTTCCAGTGTTTCACTGAAACGCTAAAGACTGGCGCTTCTAATGATTTCTAAGCAACGATTTTATCGAAAATGTTATTCCAAAACGGTTATTTCAAATGACAATAATGGACAAATTATACACATCGACATTCCGTTACAAAGATAAAATGGGCGAAAAAGACATTTCTCATGTAAAAAGTTAAATAAATAAATGTATAGGTAAATAAGGAAACTTAATCTTTCATAATAAAAAGGTTTTCAGAGGATATTGTTTGACAAAGAATTTTTTTTCCTTCTTTTTTTCTTTATTGACTCTTTCCATTTACTTTTTTAGATATTTTAATCTTTTTCAAATCTCAAATACAATACATTAATGATTTTTAATTATATAGATGATTATGAGCCACATGATGATATAAGACACACTTTTAATATATATAATTTCAGGCATATTTGTAAAAGGACTTCAAATATGTTAGGAAAAATAACAAGCCCAAAATGTGAAAAAAAAAAAAAAAAAAGAAAAAACATGAGCATGACAACTGTATTTGTGGCGAGTAAAACTCTTTTTTCGGCAAGTGTAATCTGAGTTGAAATTTCAGGCCCTGCATTAGATACTTCAGCAGTTTTCGATTTTACAAGTTCAGAATTCTGTTATAAGTATGCCTACAAGAAAATAATTTAATTTCTTTATTTTGCTTGTTACTAATGTATGAACAAATGTTGATTGTTATACACAATCGTATTAAATATTTAAGTCTGAAGATTATTTAAATAAAAAATTTCCACCTAAAACTTAATAACCAAAACTAATGCAAAATATAGATGAATAATTTAACTTACGGGGTGACTGAAGAAGGTTTTGTACTTCTTATGACTGAAATATTATTGCCTTAATATGTGACAATACATTTAATAACTACATGCGTAAAGCAATGTTTATTCAGTCTGTAACCATCATTTAATAATATGCTTTCATCCCACAACATCCGAGGATGCAAAGAAATAATAAATCCAAAGCAAGACGCAAAGTTTAGTAGTTTCACGACTGTATATTCTGTGGTAGTGGTCAGAGGAAATCTTGCGGATGAATACATAGAAATGCTATTTTCGCTTAAAAAAATTATACATTCTCCCTGAATAACTATTAAATAGAATACAAACAATTATAAAACACTTTTTTAATTTAAAAAATGAATAGAAATATTTTTTGAATAAATCCATAAATCTGAAATATTAAATTTTCTTCATAAACAAATAGGAAAAATATATAAATAGAAATTTGATTAATTATATACATAATAAATATTTTAAAAGTGTGATAGAGTATTTTTGCATAAAAAAAAAATTCTAAATAATTCATTCGCTGCATTCAAGTCAGTCACCGATTAAGAACCACATTACAGCCATTATCACCGAAGAAACACATGCAATTGGCGGAGTAATATAGTTCCATATGTGAAACGATTTATAGAAAAAACGAGAGTTTTACTGAAAAAAAACTCGATTCAGATTGATCCTTGTAACAACATATATTAATTTAACGAAAATCGGTCGTGTCGTTTTAGAGATAGTTTTCATGATTTTAGTCCATTACTCCATTATTTTTTCCCCATTAGACGTTAAATTTTGATTTCAGATCTCATAACATACGACATTTTGAAATGTAAGAATTTCAGGATAGATTAAGATCGAAGATAAAAGACTATTTTGAAAAGATCCGAACAAAATATCGTCTATTTGCAGAGATATTAAGTATTGGCTTTTACAAATCTCTTTGATGTCAAACTAGCCGTATATATGAGTTTGCAGCGTTTCGTTTGTCCTGCCGCTTGCGTCACTCGAAAAACTGCTGTTTTTCATGATATACGTACGGAGATATATTATATTACATGAAATCATATAATGAAATAACTTGGGAAAGGAAGAATTCAGGACAGGCAACAATTACAATTTTTCACTCATAATCAATAAAATACACTATAGACTAGTAAATATTTGGGGGGGGGGGATAGATTACTGAAGATCTGTTAATCTATAGTACAATCATTTTTCTAGAGGAAATTTACAAAGTGGTGCGGTAGTTTCTTTTTCTGTTAGGTTATTAATCGTTGAAATAACCGTGGCACTGGGGTATGCCTTGATTACGTTGAAATAACCTACTGAAATCAAGAAATACATTACAGAAAATTCCAAAAACAGAAAAAAAATTTGCACACAAACGCTTTCCCCGCTCCTAGGAAATAAATAGGGAGTAACAATTTAAACATTCTTAAGCAAAATATTTAAATTTATGTTTTGAAAAATAATACTCACTCTTTCAAAGCTACATTTTATTTTAGATTAATATAACATATTTTTTAAAATATAATGTAAACATTTATAAAAAATCATATTTTTTAGAAGAATGTATGTGTTTAAGGAGATTTTGTCGTTTAACAATTTGTTATGAAACTCAACGCATGAATAATCTAAATTGACTTTTACACAAACTAGCGATTTTAAAGTTGATACTGATAATGAAGGTTTTTCATCCGTCTACATACCCAGGCAGGCATATAATAGCTTCCACCAATTTAAGCATATTTTTATATGGAAGGTCATTCTTTCTTAAAGAAGAAAATATTTCGCACCAACGCTTATCAGTTTACATGCTTTCATTATTCTACCGATATATTATTTCTTATTTAGGAAAGTACTAAATACTACAAACTTAATATAACAGGGTTGTTAACTAGAAGTAAACAATATTCAAATGTTTTACTAATATAGAAAACTGAAAATACACATTATTATACATTAAAATACACATTATTAAGCGTATCATATTTAGGACACAAATCATTTTATAAAAAAAAAAGGTATTTTTTTTTTTATTTTACCTTTTGACTCAAAACTTAATTTTACAGAAATATATACAACCTTAAATATAATAAAATAAAACCAAGTCGAAAATATATAAAAAAGTACAATCACAAATTAATATTATTAATAATTTTATGACATTATAATAAAGCTTAGATATCATCTTTAAAAAAAATAAGGGAAAGTGATGGAATTTAGAGTTATTCTTTTTTTTTATTTATTTATTTTATTTATTTGTTTATTTATTTTTATTATTATTAAAACACAACAAATATTTGCATCTGATTTTATAACATTACTTTGTTAGAAAATTTTTGTCCATAGGGGATCAAATAACAGAGACAATTATTTCGCAGTCTTTCTATTTAGGTTTAATTTTCAGACCTATTCTTATTTCTTTCTCTTTTTTTTTATTCATTTATCTATTTTTAGAGTTACAATATAGTTTTAGTTTGTCACGTTTATAGGTGAATTTCTATAAGTTTCCTGAAAATATTTCTTCTTTTATAATTTTATTTGAGCTTTGAAATACTTCTGTAGGAACTCAAAAAAGTAAAAGAGTTCTTCAGTGCAATGTTATAAAGTGAAAGCTACCGAAAATTTTCTTTAACTTTAAGTTATTTTTTTTCCAGGTTATATTTATATAAAACATAAAGAGAATCTAAGTTTATTTTGAATGTTAGTGCAAAATAATATATATATATATATTAATCTTATATAATTGTAGTCCTAACTAAAATTTAAATTTTTAAAGTAAGAAATGAAAATGCTTAGAATTAAGTATAAGTATGCATATATATCTCCCCTATATTTTAAGGCAAAATAAGTTACTTATAAATTATAATTTTGTCTTATTTTTTTCTATTTGGGATAAATTGTATTTATATATATATATATATATATATATATATATATATATATATATATATATATATTATGCTTGCCAACCATCTCATTAGTAATCGTAACATTGTTACGCCCCTTTAAAACACGCCCCTTTTTCCATACCACTTTATTTTTAGTGTAAATTTCTCCAAAAGTACTTACGATTAAATAAGAAAATAATTACTCTAAATAAAATCTTGTGTGAAGGAAAAAAAAAAAAAAAAGCCGGTACTAAAAATGTTATAATTTATAATTAGATGGCCGGTATGTATGATATATATATATATATATATATATATATATATATATATATATATATATATATATATGTATATATGAATAAATTATCAATGAATAAAATAAAATAAAACCCCAAAAAACACTTAGTTCTTCATCAGGGAGGCCCCTCATTGTAGGAGTGAAAGAGGAGTTTCTGAAAGGACAGTAGCAATTGACTAATAACTAATCTTAGCCCCCAACTTCTCACCAAACAGAAAACCACCATTAACTGAGAAGAAATCTGGCATAATATAATTTGAAAATTCAAAAACAATTATAAAATTACCAAAATTACAAAAGTAGTATAATTAAATCAATTTAATATATAAAAAATATACAAGAATATAAGAAATTACGAAATGTAAACAAGAAAGTATATCAATGAAATGCGATAAAATGAAGTACAATAAAATGAAACTCCCTACGTGATAATCTAACCCTCTTCGGTCGGCGAGGCAACTCGTCGGTACTTAAATATTGGTCTTGATTGAGGAACTAGAACAAACCGAAAGAGGAAACAACTGGAAACACTCATTTAAAAATTGAGATAGGTAACAGTTAACTTGCAAAGTTTTTTTTTTTTTTTTTTTTTTTTTTTTTTTTTTTTTTTTTTATCTTCAAGTGCTTAGTTTAAATTATCACCATTGTTGCAAATATTGCGAATTCTTTGTAACTGAGTGAACATGATATTTTTCAAAACTTTTCTACTGATATTTGAAAACCAATTGATGAGACTGCTTACTTTAAAATCAAAATATTTCCTTTTATGGTATAAACCAATAAGCTATTTATCTTTATTTCTCTTTATGTTAAGATCCAGGAATAAAATTCTATATGTATATGTACGGTTTAAAACTAATTCGTTAGGATATATTTTTTTAGCAATATTTTCGAAATCATTACAGTTAAAAGCAATTAAATCGTCAATATACTTGAAGAAAGTAATATTAAAAAAAAAAAAAAAAAAAAAAAAAAAAAAAGTAAAAATAAATTAGCGAAAGCACTCGAGAAACTCGTTCCCATTGGAATAACCCTCTTTTGTAAAAACTAATTTTCCCGTTAAATAAAACATTTTCGAAAATACAGAACTTAATAATTTTAATCCAGTAAATTTTTTCACAGTTTAAGTAACTGCCAAATTCCTCATAAATGCTTTCAAAAACTGCTATTACTAAATTGTGCGGAATGCTTCCAAACAAATTTAAAAATCGTAGGTACTTACTGAACTAATGCTTTCTGGATAAAACTTAAAATATTGAATAACTTTCAGGTTATTGTTAATAATGTTACAATTGCCATTATAATTTATCACTTTTTAGACTGAATTTAGATATTTAAACAAGATTTTACCTGCTTTATCGTTATAGCTATTAGTACCACAAGTAACAAAGGAAATTTAACTGGAATTTTATGAAACTTTACGGTAACGAAAATATATGGAAAATTAAAACAATTTCTGCTTAAGTTTAATTTTTTTGTCGAAGGCCAAAATGCGTTTTTTTGATAATGGAGGGGTGGTCGGTTAACTTTTTAAGAAGTACTACTTGAATATTCCTTTAAAAAAATATTTAAAAAAAAAAAAAACTTTACAAATGATGTCAAAATTATTGTTTGCTTTATCTACTGTAGCAATAATAAATTTATCTTTTAAATTTTCATTACTTTTTTCAAGCTCAGTACTATAGTTAAATCCAACTAGATTAAATTTACTATTATAATTTCTAAAGAAATATAACTGCTTCTCAAAAAGATTCAAAAATTAAAATTTTCATTCTCTGAAATCTTCAAAAGCCCAGCGATATTTATTGGAAATTTTTAAAATAAAAAAGTCTAAATCTATTTTCTATAAAATCAATAATTTGTTCATTGCTGTAATTAAAATTCATCCTGGAACTTGATCTCAAATTCATAATGTTTTTTAAATGATCATCTACAATTAAATCTTAATTTCCTGAGACAATATGACCGTAATAAGGGTCAATAAAATCTTCAAAAGTATTTGAATTGCAGGAACATTCTT
The DNA here is from genome assembly GCA_963930645.1 of Salticus scenicus. Taxonomy (NCBI): domain Eukaryota; kingdom Metazoa; phylum Arthropoda; class Arachnida; order Araneae; family Salticidae; genus Salticus; species Salticus scenicus. Next base: position 67,818,117 of record OZ005654.1, on the reverse strand, counting down.
CTTCCCTAATTAAACCAATAGATTTACTATACTGATTGTAATTGCAAATTATTTTTATTTTTTAAAGTTTTATCATATTTATTAGCAATCCTTATATTAAAACTGTTTCTTAAAGGAAATAAACTTTCACAAGCATTCAAAACTTTTTAAAATTTAATGGAGTCAAAAATTTTATCCCTGAACGATAAAACTAAATTTTCCTGAGAGTTTTCCTTTGAATGCATTTCCTTATTCAAATCGTAATTACCAATTTTATATTTAAACAGATCCAAATTAATACCTTTAATTAAAGTATTTCTAAAACAATAGTTTTCCAATTTATTTCTAACAAACTATTTTATAACTTTATTCTTCATACCAAAGACCTTGTTTTTTATTAAATTTAAATCACAGAAATTAATGTTTTATTTACTTATTGAATCTAAAGTTTTTAAGATATCGTTGTTAATGTTAACTTTACCTTTTCCTCGGCAACCTCTCCTATTATATTTGAAAGTTCTATTTTTTTAGACAAAATTTATCAAAGATACAACAGTCTTTTTTTATTAGCAACATTATTGCCATTAAATTCAGAATTCAAACCGTAAGGATAATTAGTCCTAAGTTTGTACATAAAGAGATTTTCCATTTCATGTCTTTAATTTTTATTTGGAACAATATCCAGGATATGAATTCCAATTTTTTTAAAGTCATGTAATTGAGAATGTTGAATTTCTTTATCATTATTATTTTTATTATGGCAGTTTTTTATGTCATTTCTGTGTCCTGTAACTCTAATATTCAAAGAATTAGAAGTTTGACTAACGTAGCTAAAATTACAAAAACATTCCAATAAACTACATTTTCGGTTTTACAAAATATTCTGTTTCCCTCCTCAATCTGCTCTATTCCTGCATAAGGACGAGTCAAACATCTTTTATCACTACACAGACTAAATTTTTTATTTTTTTTTTCAAATGTTGTATTAACAGAGAACATTTGATAGAGTAACTTTTTATCAGAGACCTTCCCCATATCAAAAGAATCTCCAGGTCCCCTGGTTAAACCATGCCACGGACCCGGTGCCGTATTAATATCTTTTCTTTTTAATTGCATGAATTTTTTAAAATTGTACCTGAAAGTTGTACCGTGTGTTGTACCGGGTGGTCTGCATAATGCAAATACAGTGCATTCTATAATGACCGCGCATTGTTTTTAATATGCATGGTCTGTTTTACATTGGCTACAGTGTGTATATATACAAGCCTCGCAGCTTTTCTTTAATTTTATGCTCATTTTATTATATTATTGCTACTATTTTAAACCATTAATTTTATACACATATTTTAGTATTGAAACATTCAATAAATTTTTTTATTTCACGGTTGTGGTGAAAATATAATAAAATTCATGTAAAACTTTGGAAATGCTGCCAGGCTTGTATAAATATATATATATATTGGTTTTAACCCTTTAACGTTCACTACTTAATTTATTTTATAAATTACTAAACTAATTTTAAAAATGGCTTTTAGACTCATAGCTGATCATAAATATTTAAAAATAAAAAATTAGCATTGTTCCTTTTCGAGAATATTTAATTTAATTCAAATAATATTTAATTTAATAAATAAATCACTTTATAAGTAAACATTATCGACAGCAAAAACTCGTAAAAGTTGCATAGATCCCAACATTTCAATTTATTCCGGAGTATTTTAACCCTTTGCGGCGCAAGGTAATTCGGATTATTTAAATTACACTGCCACCGGAATTTACCAACATAATTAAAATGGAAGAAATTTTAAATTTTCACGTTTTCTGCTATGATATAAATGTAAATTTTTGCTAAACAAATTCCGGGATGAGTTTTTGCACTTGAGAATTAAAATTAGGTGTTCCATCAGCGGGAACACTGCGACTGAAAGGGTTAATTGGTGTGTACCTATTTGAATCCAAATGTTTTCTTCCATCCTATAGCCGCCCAGCGAGTTTGCGTATTTGAGAGTTACACTAGAGGTGAATTTTACTGAATATCTTAAAGTCAAAAGGAATTGGAAGCAATTTTCAGTTATTTCTTAAACCTCAAGACAATAATATGAAGCCGGATATTTGCTATTTGTATTTGAAAAATACATGCGACTGTTCACGTGACAAGTTATTATATTTGATTTTTTTTTTTTTTTTTTTTTTTTTTTGAAAGCTGTTGAAAGTCGAACATTATCATTTTTGATTCAAACATTATTATTTAAAATATTTTTTTTTAAATATTTATTTTTTAACATTACATTTTTTATTCGAAAAGACAAAATATCAACTGTATGCCATTTTTTATTTTCAGTTAATTCCCATGTTTCTTTGATTAAGTTATATAGATTTTGTGATTTTTTTTTTTTTAGATTTATTTTAAATGAATAAAAATTCCTATTAAATGTTTTTATTAATATTCAGATGATTATATTATAAATAAACCATTCAGATATTTGAAAATACATATTTTTGAAAAATGCATGCAAAAAATACACGCGAATTTTCATGTTCTTATGAGGAGCGCGAATATTCCTACTGATCTCATCTTATTGCTATATTGTTTTGTTATAAGAAATGGTACAAAAGCAAGTTATTTTAAAATATCATATGTAGTGGTCATTATACTATCATGTAAATATTTTAAGTACAAGAAAAATATTTCTATTTTTAAGCATCAATATTTAACAATGCAATTCTTTTGTTTCATTCAATTCGGTTTTCTGTTTTGACGTATACAGATAAGAGATTCCAAAACATACCGGATAGATGATAACAGTATAAAACAAGCAAATAAGGAATAAATGATCACAGCATGAAATATTCATGAATCTGAAATAAGTTCTCTGGCCACAATACTTCCCGTATTTGATATATATTATTCCGTATTGCATTCGTCTTATCGCTTCGGAAATACAGAAACACGTAAACTATATAGATCGTTATTTTTTTAAATGTTTAACTTCGGATAAAAACATTTTATTTTTATCTACTTCATGAATGAGAAATAAATAATTCTATTTTTTTTTTCTTTCCTCATGCATCACAATGGCACAAAGTGAAAATATTTGCTTGTACTTTCTATCATCACTTTTCTTTTTCGTTACGTTTTATTTAAAAAAAAAATTTAAATGTCGTATAACATAAAAATATTCTAGAAATATTTACTATATAGGATACTTTAAAATAAGAATATTTAATGCGGTATTTTATATTAATTAAAATGCCTAAATATTGCTCACGTATTTAATTTAAATACTCTATATACTCTATAATGTATATACTCTATAACACTGCTCTGCATGAAAATCGACACCAACACCACTTTTGGAAATTCATATGTAAAATGGCCTCCTGAATCCTAATGTGGCACCCATTTTGCCCTATACCCCACAGTTTCTTGGGGATGCCCCCCTTCCTATTTCTATCAGTTTTCGGTAATTTTACGGCCATAAATTTGATTTGTAAGGAGAGAAAGGATTATTTTAACCGTCAAATATCTTCTGAGGTGCTGAAGAAGTTGAAAATTCTAAAACATGAACATTTGCAGAAAGAGAAAATTTTAGGGGGTTTGGGATTTCCCACTGAAATTATGAATAACACTTATTGTATTTTAATTCTCAATTATTATTAGTAATCATTTCTTTTTAAATTTTTTTGCCTTGCAGTTCCTGTGAGACCGTTTGTTGACTAAACTTTAATCGTATTGAACTTCTCAATTATATATTGCTGGCTACTATGTTACTTAAGTACACCTGATGATGCTATTTTGATAATAGCGAAAAGCTTTGTGTCTAGTTTTAATAAAAAAAAAATATCTACGTGTTTTTAAAAGTGATTTTATACTTTTTCATATAATACGTGTACACGTGAAACGCTTTCTAATTTTAAACTTTCAGTACTTTTTAATTTTAACTATTATTATTATTCATTCTACATTATATATATACATATATATATATTTGCTTGTTTTTAAGTGTTAAAAATAACTATTTTATATTCTCCTAATCAAATTCAAGGCCATAAAATTACCGACCAGAGATGAGAATTGGGAGAGAGGATGGCGTCCCGTAAAAAAACGGTAGGGATTTGGACAAAAATGGTGTCATATTCGGATTCAGGATGTCCTTTTACATAAGAATCAATAAAAATGATATTAGAGCTCGATTTTTTTTTTTTTCAGCGCAGTGTAATAAAAAAAAATTAAAGTGAATATGAACATAATATTTTAAATTGCATTAAAATGTTTTACATATACAAAAACAATTTTTATGAGAATGAGTGTGAATAGCAATATATGTGAAGATATTCTGTGAAAGAAAGATAATATATATATATTTGTTTTTTAATTAACCGTTTTCCGGTCCTATTCAAACTCACATCTCTGGTTCAGGATAGCAGATATCTAGTATTCACATTGAAACAAACTTATCATTAAAGTACATTTATAGTAACGCTTTGCATGTGGGCGATTCCGCGATTTAAGGTAAATCTGCGCCCATTTTGAATTACAGTAAGTTCCGTCCCGATATTATATTCACATTATAATTAAGATAAAAAGGAATAACTAAAGCAGTGTTATAACACAAATAAGTACAAAATTACGACATATTCAATAAACAAAAATGCATATAAAAATATGTATAAAATCATTGTCCAGAATGAATTATAGTGGGAATAAGATTATAGGAGGAATGGAGACTTCTATCGAGTAAGAAAAGGAAATTCTTATTCTTATTTTTTTTTTAATAGAATTACTAAGACGAAGTTTAGAGCATTAGGGCCAGAAAAGTTAAAAATTCACTTTACACATTAAAAAAAAAATATATATATATATATATATATATATATATATATATATATATATATATATATACGACCAATATTATAAGACGTCTGGTGCAATTTAAATCAATGAATTAGTTATTACTATTTTTTTTTTTTAATGGAATGCATATTAAATTTGTGCATCAATCTAAATTTTTTTAATTTAGTTGTATTTTGCTCCCACCTTATTATTTTGAGAGGTAAATTGTAGACCAGCCCACTGCTGAATATATATAATTAGCAAACTAGCATTCTTCAAACTAAAAACTATCTATTTTATTGGAAAAAAAAAGTTAATAAGTTACATTTGTTATTAACTAATTATATATACGAAAATCTAAATTCGAAATGAATCATTATTTTTGTTGTAGATAAATATTATTTTAACCACAATCACTTAAATTTAATACTAATTTAAACATGTTAAAAAATATAAAGTTTTAACATTAAAAAACGAAATGAAACTAATCTGCAGTCTTAAATTAAAATTAAATTAAAATGCATTTTGTAATTTAATTGAAAGTTTTATTCCAAGTTGAATCCATCTGAATGACATGATAACATATGATAAAGTATTTATTTTTTTATTTTATTTTTTTTCCAGCTAGGACCCAAATCTTGTAAGTAAGAAATAGCTTTTATTATTATTATTATTATTATTATTATTTTATTTTAAGGGGGGGAAAATAGATGTATGGTTGCTGAGTTTACCAATTCACTCGATTCACTTAATTACAACCATTTTGAATTATAAACATGAAAAATAATCACTAAATACCAATAAAGAGATTTTATATATATATATATATATATGGCAAATGAGAGTTTTCTTATTTTTTACCATCTAATTATTTAGAAATTTTAATGGTTATTTATATTCCAATATTGTGGTTCTTAAAAATAGTAAGCAAATGCAGTTTGACAAACATTATTCTATTCCCCAACTATATTTACGTTAATAATAAGTATTTTGTAAGTATTTTTTGTTTACAAAACATTTTCCATGTTATTTACAATAAATTCGATTAATTTAGTCAATATTTTTCATCCTCCATATTTTATTCTTTTATTTCGTGCGAATTCAGGTTGTAAACATTATTTTTGTGCATAATATTTCGTAGTTTTTATTATTATTATTATTATTAGTTAACCCTGTTATCAATATTTTTTTTCCTGATGTATATCATTATTTTGATTTAATTTAATGTCCGTGTTATTATATATATATATAACATCATGCTTATGTATTAATATACATTTTTTTTTTTTCAACTATCACTGTAATTTATAAAACTGAAATAAAAATTGACACAAATATATTTTTACGACATTTCTCTTCAGCTTTATTATTATATTTTTATGGGGGGGGGGAAGAATGTTTTAAAGAAAATACTTACTTTTCTTAATTTTGACTAATATAATATAATATAATATTAATTATAAAAATACATTACATTATTTTTCATTAAGATAATATATATATGCACTTCCTTTAAACGCAAAACATGTATTTTTTGAAATATATATATAAAAAATAGAGATTTTTTTCAGAAAAGAGTAAAGAAAATGAGTTCCAAAAAATGGTTCAAAATATTGAAGTGTAATATGAGATTTCCCCTCTCTTTGTCAAAATGTATTTTGTTCCCTTTGAGGAAAAAAATCTGAATCAAGAAAAAAATATGAAAATACATTTCAGGATTTCCCTAATCTGTATTCGTGTAAAGTAGATTTTATTTTATTTTATTTTATGTATTATTATTATACATTTTCTTTAATACAGTTTTTTTTTTTTTTTTTTTTTTTTATAAAACTCATTTTCGAAATTTAGAAAAATCAAATAAGAAATTTGTATCATTAAATTTACTTTTTTTTCATTAATTTATTTTTAGTATGATACTTGATATCAATGATTAAAAGCTATCAATTATTTTTTAATATATAATAATACCTAAAATTTCACTATTTTTGTCTTTATGGAAATACAACTTTCTTTTTCAAATATTTTCTTGTTTCTTTCTCTCTTATATATATATATATATATACTAGCTGACCCGACAAACGTTGTTTTGTCATATAAATTATTTCTAGAGAATATTTTGCTAGAAGAAAATAACTAACTTATTGTAAGTGTGTAAGGATGTGGTATATAATTGGAAGATGTATGGAGCGCTGTGAACGGTGAAAGAATATAAAAATAACAAAACACCAATCATTTATTTTCTTAATTTATTAAAATTGATTCTTTAAAATTATATACATATCGCTACTTATAACAATATTACTAAAAAACAATATCAATCCCTTAATGCAACAGAGTGTACAATATTTTTTGTTATCCCATCTTTCGCCAATACAAACAAACTGGATGGTTTGCCCACTCGAGAGCCACGTATAATTATCCATGTGAAAAACATGATGTGCTCCAATCTAAGCCACAGACAGACATCGTTTGGCCCTGAGACTTATTGATAGTCATTGCAAATGCCAATCTAATTGGAAATTGAGGGCGTTTAAATTGAATTGGCTTATCTGTGGGTATAATAGGGATTCGCAGTAGTAATATATTTTCACCTCGGAATTTTTCATTTAAAATGATGGCTTCGATAACATTTTTCATTAATTTTTTTATGACTAATCGCGTGCCGATGCACAACCGTTGTGGGTTCAAATTACGAAGCAAAATAACCGGAGATCCAACCTTCAGTTGTAAAATATGCGGTGGCATGTCTGGTAAATCCAATGAGTTTAAAAACTTTGTTGGATAATTTACAGCTTCGGTGGCATCGCAAACTGTATCATTAGATTTGCATGACACCAAGTCTCCTGGTAACAAATGTTGTATCTTGAGATTCAATTCGTTGACGTCCACATTTTTTGCTGCTAAAATTGCTCTTTCTGCCAGCCACTCATGATTTGTGTATCGTCTGTGTACATCGGGAAATATCTGGTCAATAAGAGCATCTTGAGAATCAATGATTGTGCAGAAATCGGTCGGTAATTTTATGCATCCAGTTTCATCTGTAGTAACTTTTCCATCGCCGATATCTAACAATTATTTTGAGAATGTTTCAGCGGATGGATCTTGAAGCTTTTGAACGCACAAATTTACTTTCAGTTGTACTTTTTCAACATTACGCCACAATGACGATGAATTTAAGCACGCGTTGATCTCATCAGCGTTTGTTGAACGCAGAATAACGGGAAGTGCTTGTCTGAAATCACCTGAAAAGAGTAACAGAGTGCCGCAAAATAGTTTGTCGTTGTTTTTTATGTCTTTCAATGTCCTGTTCGACGCCTCAATCGAATGTTTGTGTGCCATAGTGCATTCATTGCATTCATCCCAGATAAGAATTTTACACTATATCAGCACTGTGGCCATGGACGATTGTTTTTTTTATGTTGCACACTGCGTCTGGGTTATTTTGAATATTTAGTGGCAGTTTAAATAATGAATGAGCTGTTCTGCCTCCATCCAATAAAGTTGCCGCAATGCCAGATGATACAACAGCCAATGTGATGCCATTATTTGATCGTATTTCGGCGAGAATTAGCGAAATAAGGAATGTTTTGCCAGTTCCACCTGGTGCACCCAAAAAAAAAAAAGTAAATGGTTCTTTGTTCTTCATTCATTAGTGGGACATTGCGAGCAACAATCGCTGCCATTTCCACAGTATTGTATTGTAGTTCACGATTCAATTCAGTGCTTATTAAATCAGATGCATTTCGATTTGTTGAATGCATACCGAAATGACTGAGTGGTAAGTTGGCAATGATAATGCAAAGATCTTCAATAGCAATCAATGCTTCATTGTACATAGCGTCACTGAATACTATCGTTAGATCGTTGCACCGTGAACGATGTTGATGCAATATATCATCAGTCATTGAATCTTTGTGATTATCCCATAAGGTCTTTGCTCGGGCCGGGAAACATGCAGTCAACACTATAGCGAATAGTAGACAAATTTGTTTTGCTGTACAGTTCAGTTCTACTTCAGCAAGCATACACTCCCACTGGTTGTCGTCTTCCAGCAAGCCGAGTGCAAGTCATGCATCTTTATACGTTGGATAGTGTTGTCCATTCACTTTACGTAAATCTTGAAATGACAAAGGGCCGATGACATTAACCAATAACAGTCGAAGATGAAAGCACTCAGTCTGCTTTGGATTGACTGTAAATACTCGTCCCAAGGTGTTTGATTTGAATAAACCGGGACATGCATCAATCGGCTTGCCTTGCTGGCGGGGCATCCATTTTTTTGTTGGAGCCCATGTGAAATAGCGTGGTACTTCTGAATAGAGTAATGTCCGTGCCAAAGCACCAAAAGCATCCGCACGATTACACAATTCAAAAAATTCGGTGAGTGTAGTTTTTGGATTTATAGCACGATCAATCGCTGTCTCGCTCGTGAAATATACGCGCTGGCCATTTTCAAGATGGACGGCTAAATGAAGAACTGCTGGATCCCGTTCATGAATTCCGAAACCAAAGATATGCCAAACAGCTTCATTGGAGCTGACGTACCGGCCAATTTGGTAAAGTGCTATTTCATCGTTGTTATTCACCGGAGGAGCATTCACATTGGTATTTTCAACTCGAAATACAGCCATATCACTTCCTTTATTCACATACTTGCAAATGTATTTGATGCTCTTCACTGAATTGCAGAACTGAACATTAATATGAGCACCAAAAATAAATTAAAAAAACTGGCGTACAGAAAATAGCAAGAAATTTAAACTTCTTCACACACCATAAATTTTAAATCAGCACAACCGGTTTCGATAGGACGTAGTCTTTCTTCATCAGGTGCAAACACGTGCAACTGCCTTGGAGGCAAAAGCAAGACTGAAAGCAGGACAAAATCCAGAGGGGGAGGAGCAACACAAACAACTAATAGGAAGCAACATGCAGGACAGAACCAAACAGAGAGGAACACACGTACACACACACCACAAAATGAGGAGGGAGGAAAGGAGTAAACAATTATTATTATTTTTTTTTCAATAATATTAAACTAATAAGTAAATTTAATAAAATTTATCCATTAATTATTATTATTTTTATTTAAATTAGAATTATTTTATTATAACTAATATGATGTTATAAACATAATGAAGGAAATTATTTAATTGAATTAAACAAATTTTTCCAGGCTGTAGACAGCAAAGTGGAATCAGATTTTTCATTGACAATTTTATCACGATTAAGGTAAATAGCTAAATTTTCTAAAAAATCCAGTTCGGAAACGCGTTTGGCATGAAAGATAATTTTGGCACTCTTAAAATTAAAACTATGATCAAATTCCCAACTGTGCTTCGCAATAGAAGATTTAGAAATTTCTTGATTAACAACATACCGAGAATGTTCACGTAAACGACATTAACTGGATTTTTTAGAAAATTTAGCTATTTACCTTAATCGTGATAAAATTGTCAATGAAAAATCTGATTCCACTTTGCTGTCTACAGCCTGGAAAAAATTGTTTAATTCAATTAAATAATTTCCTTCATTATGTTTATAACATCATATTAGTTATAATAAAATAATTCTAATTTAAATAAAAATAATAATAATTAATGGATAAATTTTATTAAATTTACTTATTAGTTTAATATTATTGAAAAAAAAAAATAATAATATTAATTGTTTACTCCTTTCCTCCCTCCTCATTTTGTGGTGTGTGTGTACATGTGTTTCTCTCGGTTTGGTCCTGTCCTGCATGTTGCTTCCTATTTGTTGTTTGTGTTGCTCCTCCCCCTCTGGATTTTGTCCTGCTTTCAGTCTTGCTTTTGCCTCCAAGGCAGTTGCACGTGTTTGCACCTGATGAAGAAAGGCTACGTCCTTTCGAAACCGGTTGTACTGATTTAAAATTTATGGTGTGTGAAGACGTTTGAATTTCTTGCTATTAATATGAGCATTGAATGTTTTGCTCAGCAGAGGCGAATATGGGACCACCCAACAGTTATCAATGTCAATATCTATGTTGTTGACATAGATGACCGCCATAGATGATAAGATTGTCCGTCATTATCCGGATTTCTTCGACGATATATTGGATATCCGTCAACATTTGTGATCGTGAAATTTTTCGAAAAACTTTTAGTACATTTTCCATCTGCACAAATAATAATGGCCAAAAAATTCATTTTTCATTTTAACATAAAATAATTCCGTCGGATATTGACGATTTTGTTAAAAGAATATACCATTTTAACTAATTTTAACATTTTAACAATATTAACGTTGAAAAAATATTTTAAACACTTACGGTTAAAAATTCATTTTTCATTTCAACATTAAATAAATTCTGACATTGTGTTTACGATTCTAAAATATTAACTTCGAAAAAATATTTTAAACACTTCGTAACATACGGTTAAAAATTCATTTTTCATTTCAACATTAAATAAATTCTGACATCGTGTTTACGACAACTAACGCCATCTAGGTGGAAAAGTTGTTGAAAGAGTTGGTTAAAAATTAATTAAGAAAGAACTAATTAAGTTACAACTTTCATTTGTAAATCTAAACCATTCTCGAATCCACCTGAAGACACACAAAAAATTTCATTAAACTCAGTCCAGCCGTTTAGGAGGAGTTCAGTGACATACACACGCACAAAAGAAATATATATATAAAGATATATATACTAGCTGACCCGACAAACGTTGTTTTGTCATATAAATTATTTCTAGAGAATATTTTGCTAGATAAAAATAACTAACTTATTGTAAGTGTGTAAGGATGTGGTATATAATTGGAAGATGTATGGAGCGCTGTGAACGGTGAAAGAATATAAAAATAACAAAACACCAATCATTTATTTTCTTAATTTATTAAAATTGATTCTTTAAAATTATATACATATCGCTACTTATAACAATATTACTAAAAAACAATATCAATCCCTTAATGCAACAGAGTGTACAATATTTTTTGTTATCCCATCTTTCGCCAATACAAACAAACTGGATGGTTTGCCCACTCGAGAGCCACGTATAATTATCCGTGTGAAAAACATGATGTGCTCCAATCTAAGCCACAGACAGACATCGTTTGGCCCTGAGACTTATTGATAGTCATTGCAAATACCAATCTAATTGGAAATTGAGGGCGTTTAAATTGAATTGGCTTATCTGTGGGTATAATAGGGATTCGCAGTAGTAATATATTTTCACCTCGGAATTTGTCATTTAAAATGATGGCTTCGAAAACATTTTTCATTAATTTTTTTATGACTAATCGCGTGCTGATGCACAACCGTTGTGGGTTCAAATTACGAAGCAAAATAACCGGAGATCCAACCTTCAGTTGTAAAATATGCGGTGGCATGTCTGGTAAATCCAATGAGTTTAAAAACTTTGTTGGATAATTTACAGCTTCGGTGGCATCGCAAACTGTATCATTAGATTTGCATGACACCAAGTCTCCTGGTAACAAATGTTGTATCTTGAGATTCAATTCGTTGACGTCCACATTTTTTGCTGCTAAAATTGCTCTTTCTGCCAGCCACTCATGATTTGTGTATCGTCTGTGTACATCGGGAAATATCTGGTCAATAAGAGCATCTTGAGAATCAATGATTGTGCAGAAATCGGTCGGTAATTTTATGCATCCAGTTTCATCTGTAGTAACTTTTCCATCGCCGATATCTAACAATTATTTTGAGAATGTTTCAGCGGATGGATCTTGAAGCTTTTGAACGCACAAATTTACTTTCAGTTGCACTTTTTCAACATTACGCCACAATGACGATGATTTTATGCACGCGTTGATCTCATCAGCGTTTGTTGAACGCGGAATAACGGGAAGTGCTTGTCTGAAATCACCTGAAAAGAGTAACAGAGTGCCGCCAAATAGTTTGTCGTTGTTTTTTATATCTTTCAATGTCCTGTTCGACGCCTCAATCGAATGTTTGTGTGCCATAGTGCATTCATTGCATTCATCCCAGATAAGAATTTTACACTATATCAGCACTGTGGCCATGGACGATTGTTTTTTTATGTTGCACACTGCGTCTGGGTTATTTTGAATATTTAGTGGCAGTTTAAATAATGAATGAGCTATTCTGCCTCCATCCAATAAAGTTGCCGCAATGCCAGATGATACAACAGCCAATGTGATGCCATTATTTGATCGTATTTCGGCGAGAATTAGCGAAATAAGGAATGTTTTGCCAGTTCCACCTGGTGCACCCAAAAAAAAAAAAGTAAATGGTTCTTTGTTCTTCATTCATTAGTGGGACATTGCGAGCAACAATCGCTGCCATTTCCACAGTATTGTATTGTAGTTCACGATTCAATTCAGTGCTTATTAAATCAGATGCATTTCGATTTGTTGAATGCATACCGAAATGACTGAGTGGTAAGTTGGCAATGATAATGCAAAGATCTTCAATAGCAATCAATGCTTCATTGTACATAGCGTCACTGAATACTATCGTTAGATCGTTGCACCGTGAACGATGTTATGCAATATATCATCAGTCATTGAATCTTTGTGATTATCCCATAAGGTCTTTGCTCGGGCCGGGAAACATGCAGTCAACACTATAGCGAATAGTAGACAAATTTGTTTTGCAGTACAGTTCAGTTCTACTTCAGCAAGCATACACTCCCACTGGTTGTCGTCTTCCAGCAAGCCGAGTGCAAGTCATGCATCTTTATACGTTGGATAGTGTTGTCCATTCACTTTACGTAAATCTTGAAATGACAAAGGGCCGATGACATTAACCAATAACAGTCGAAGATGAAAGCACTCAGTCTGCTTTGGATTGACTGTAAATACTCGTCCCAAGGTGTTTGATTTGAATAAACCGGGACATGCATCAATCGGCTTGCCTTGCTCGCGGGGCATCCATTTTTTTGTTGGAGCCCATGTGAAATAGCGTGGTACTTCTGAATAGAGTAATGTCCGTGCCAAAGCACCAAAAGCATCCGCACGATTACACAATTCAAAAAATTCGGTGAGTGTAGTTTTTGGATTTATAGCACGATCAATCGCTGTCTCGCTCGTGAAATATACGCGCTGGCCATTTTCAAGATGGACGGCTAAATGAAGAACTGCTGGATCCCGTTCATGAATTGGGAAACCAAAGATATGCCAAACAGCTTCATTGGAGCTGACGTACCGGCCAATTTGGTAAAGTGCTATTTCATCGTTGTTATTCACCGGAGGAGCATTCACATTGGTATTTTCAACTCGAAATACAGCCATATCACTTCCTTTATTCACATACTTGCAAATGTATTTGATGCTCTTCACTGAATTGCAGAACTGAACATTAATATGAGCACCAAAAATAAATTAAAAAAACTGGCGTACAGAAAATAGCAAGAAATTTAAACTTCTTCACACACCATAAATTTTAAATCAGCACAACCAGTTTCGATAGGACGTAGTCTTTCTTCATCAGGTGCAAACACGTGCAACTGCCTTGGAGGCAAAAGCAAGACTGAAAGCAGGACAAAATCCAGAGGGGGAGGAGCAACACAAACAACCAATAGGAAGCAACATGCAGGACAGAACCAAACAGAGAGGAACACACGTACACACACACCACAAAATGAGGAGGGAGGAAAGGAGTAAACAATTATTATTATTTTTTTTTCAATAATATTAAACTAATAAGTAAATTTAATAAAATTTATCCATTAATTATTATTATTTTTATTTAAATTAGAATTATTTTATTATAACTAATATGATGTTATAAACATAATGAAGGAAATTATTTAATTGAATTAAACAAATTTTTCCAGGCTGTAGACAGCAAAGTGGAATCAGATTTTTCATTGACAATTTTATCACGATTAAGGTAAATAGCTAAATTTTCTAAAAAATCCAGTTCGGAAACGCGTTTGGCATGAAAGATAATTTTGGCACTCTTAAAATTAAAACTATGATCAAATTCCCAACTGTGCTTCGCAATAGAAGATTTAGAAATTTCTTGATTAACAACATACCGAGAATGTTCACGTAAACGACATTAACTGGATTTTTTAGAAAATTTAGCTATTTACCTTAATCGTGATAAAATTGTCAATGAAAAATCTGATTCCACTTTGCTGTCTACAGCCTGGAAAAATTTGTTTAATTCAATTAAATAATTTCCTTCATTATGTTTATAACATCATATTAGTTATAATAAAATAATTCTAATTTAAATAAAAATAATAATAATTAATGGATAAATTTTATTAAATTTACTTATTAGTTTAATATTATTGAAAAAAAAATAATAATATTAATTGTTTACTCCTTTCCTCCCTCCTCATTTTGTGGTGTGTGTGTACGTGTGTTCCTCTCTGTTTGGTCCTGTCCTGCATGTTGCTTCCTATTTGTTGTTTGTGTTGCTCCTCCCCCTCTGGATTTTGTCCTGCTTTCAGTCTTGCTTTTGCCTCCAAGGCAGTTGCACGTGTTTGCACCTGATGAAGAAAGGCTACGTCCTTTCGAAACCGGTTGTACTGATTTAAAATTTATGGTGTGTGAAGACGTTTGAATTTCTTGCTATTAATATGAGCATTGAATGTTTTGCTCAGCAGAGGCGAATATGGGACCACCCAACGGTTATCAATGTCAATATCTATGTTGTTGACATAGATGACCGCCATAGATGATAAGATTGTCCGTCATTATCCGGATTTCTTCGACGATATATTGGATATCCGTCAACATTTGTGATCGTGAAATTTTTCGAAAAACTTTTAGTACATTTTCCATCTGCACAAATAATAATGGCCTAAAAATTCATTTTTCATTTTAACATAAAATAATTCCGTCGGATATTGACGATTTTGTTAAAAGAATATACCATTTTAACTAATTTTAACATTTTAACAATATTAACGTTGAAAAAATATTTTAAACACTTACGGTTAAAAATTCATTTTTCATTTCAACATTAAATAAATTCTGACATTGTGTTTACGATTCTAAAATATTAACTTTGAAAAAATATTTTAAACACTTCGTAACATACGGTTAAAAATTCATTTTTCATTTCAACATTAAATAAATTCTGACATCGTGTTTACGACAACTAACGCCATCTAGGTGGAAAAGTTGTTGAAAGAGTTGGTTAAAAATTAATTAAGAAAGAACTAATTAAGTTACAACTTTCATTTGTAAATCTAAACCATTCTCGAATCCACCTGAAGACACACAAAAAATTTCATTAAACTCAGTCCAGCCGTTTAGGAGGAGTTCAGTGACATACACACGCACAAAAGAAATATATATATAAAGATATATATACTAGCTGACCCGACAAACGTTGTTTTGTCATATAAATTATTTCTAGAGAATATTTTGCTAGATAAAAATAACTAACTTATTGTAAGTGTGTAAGGATGTGGTATATAATTGGAAGATGTATGGAGCGCTGTGAACGGTGAAAGAATATAAAAATAACAAAACACCAATCATTTATTTTCTTAATTTATTAAAATTGATTCTTTAAAATTATATACATATCGCTACTTATAACAATATTACTAAAAAACAATATCAATCCCTTAATGCAACAGAGTGTACAATATTTTTTGTTATCCCATCTTTCGCCAATACAAACAAACTGGATGGTTTGCCCACTCGAGAGCCACGTATAATTATCCGTGTGAAAAACATGATGTGCTCCAATCTAAGCCACAGACAGACATCGTTTGGCCCTGAGACTTATTGATAGTCATTGCAAATGCCAATCTAATTGGAAATTGAGGGCGTTTAAATTGAATTGGCTTATCTGTGGGTATAATAGGGATTCGCAGTAGTAATATATTTTCACCTCGGAATTTGTCATTTAAAATGATGGCTTCGAAAACATTTTTCATTAATTTTTTTATGACTAATCGCGTGCCGATGCACAACCGTTGTGGGTTCAAATTACGAAGCAAAATAACCGGAGATCCAACCTTCAGTTGTAAAATATGCGGTGGCATGTCTGGTAAATCCAATGAGTTTAAAAACTTTGTTGGATAATTTACAGCTTCGGTGGCATCGCAAACTGTATCATTAGATTTGCATGACACCAAGTCTCCTGGTAACAAATGTTGTATCTTGAGATTCAATTCGTTGACGTCCACATTTTTTGCTGCTAAAATTGCTCTTTCTGCCAGCCACTCATGATTTGTGTATCGTCTGTGTACATCGGGAAATATCTGGTCAATAAGAGCATCTTGAGAATCAATGATTGTGCAGAAATCGGTCGGTAATTTTATGCATCCAGTTTCATCTGTAGTAACTTTTCCATCGCCGATATCTAACAATTATTTTGAGAATGTTTCAGCGGATGGATCTTGAAGCTTTTGAACGCACAAATTTACTTTCAGTTGTACTTTTTCAACATTACGCCACAATGACGATGATTTTAAGCACGCGTTGATCTCATCAGCGTTTGTTGAACGCGGAATAACGGGAAGTGCTTGTCTGAAATCACCTGAAAAGAGTAACAGAGTGCCGCAAAATAGTTTGTCGTTGTTTTTTATATCTTTCAATGTCCTGTTCGACGCCTCAATCGAATGTTTGTGTGCCATAGTGCATTCATTGCATTCATCCCAGATAAGAATTTTACACTATATCAGCACTGTGGCCATGGACGATTGTTTTTTTATGTTGCACACTGCGTCTGGGTTATTTTGAATATTTAGTGGCAGTTTAAATAATGAATGAGCTGTTCTGCCTCCATCCAATAAAGTTGCCGCAATGCCAAATGATACAACAGCCAATGTGATGCCATTATTTGATCGTATTTCGGCGAGAATTAGCGAAATAAGGAATGTTTTGCCAGTTCCACCTGGTGCACCCAAAAAAAAAAAAGTAAATGGTTCTTTGTTCTTCATTCATTAGTGGGACATTGCGAGCAACAATCGCTGCCATTTCCACAGTATTGTATTGTAGTTCACGATTCAATTCAGTGCTTATTAAATCAGATGCATTTCGATTTGTTGAATGCATACCGAAATGACTGAGTGGTAAGTTGGCAATGATAATGCAAAGATCTTCAATAGCAATCAATGCTTCATTGTACATAGCGTCACTGAATACTATCGTTAGATCGTTGCACCGTGAACGATGTTGATGCAATATATCATCAGTCATTGAATCTTTGTGATTATCCCATAAGGTCTTTGCTCGGGCCGGGAAACATGCAGTCAACACTATAGCGAATAGTAGACAAATTTGTTTTGCTGTACAGTTCAGTTCTACTTCAGCAAGCATACACTCCCACTGGTTGTCGTCTTCCAGCAAGCCGAGTGCAAGTCATGCATCTTTATACGTTGGATAGTGTTGTCCATTCACTTTACGTAAATCTTGAAATGACAAAGGGCCGATGACATTAACCAATAACAGTCGAAGATGAAAGCACTCAGTCTGCTTTGGATTGACTGTAAATACTCGTCCCAAGGTGTTTGATTTGAATAAACCGGGACATGCATCAATCGGCTTGCCTTGCTGGCGGGGCATCCATTTTTTTGTTGGAGCCCATGTGAAATAGCGTGGTACTTCTGAATAGAGTAATGTCCGTGCCAAAGCACCAAAAGCATCCGCACGATTACACAATTCAAAAAATTCGGTGAGTGTAGTTTTTGGATTTATAGCACGATCAATCGCTGTCTCGCTCGTGAAATATACGCGCTGGCCATTTTCAAGATGGACGGCTAAATGAAGAACTGCTGGATCCCGTTCATGAATTGGGAAACCAAAAATATGCCAAACAGCTTCATTGGAGCTGACGTACCGGCCAATTTGTTAAAGTGCTATTTCATCGTTGTTATTCACCGGAGGAGCATTCACATTGGTATTTTCAACTCGAAATACAGCCATATCACTTCCTTTATTCACATACTTGCAAATGTATTTGATGCTCTTCACTGAATTGCAGAACTGAACATTAATATGAGCACCAAAAATAAATTAAAAAAACTGGCGTACAGAAAATAGCAAGAAATTTAAACTTCTTCACACACCATAAATTTTAAATCAGCACAACCGGTTTCGATAGGACGTAGTCTTTCTTCATCAGGTGCAAACACGTGCAACTGCCTTGGAGGCAAAAGCAAGACTGAAAGCAGGACAAAATCCAGAGGGGGAGGAGCAACACAAACAACCAATAGGAAGCAACATGCAGGACAGAACCAAACAGAGAGGAACACACGTACACACACACCACAAAATGAGGAGGGAGGAAAGGAGTAAACAATTATTATTATTTTTTTTCAATAATATTAAACTAATAAGTAAATTTAATAAAATTTATCCATTAATTATTATTATTTTTATTTAAATTAGAATTATTTTATTATAACTAATATGATGTTTTAAACATAATGAAGGAAATTATTTAATTGAATTAAACAAATTTTTCCAGGCTGTAGACAGCAAAGTGGAATCAGATTTTTCATTGACAATTTTATCACGATTAAGGTAAATAGCTAAATTTTCTAAAAAATCCAGTTCGGAAACGCGTTTGGCATGAAAGATAATTTTGGCACTCTTAAAATTAAAACTATGATCAAATTCCCAACTGTGCTTCGCAATAGAAGATTTAGAAATTTCTTGATTAACAACATACCGAGAATGTTCACGTAAACGACATTAACTGGATTTTTTAGAAAATTTAGCTATTTACCTTAATCGTGATAAAATTGTCAATGAAAAATCTGATTCCACTTTGCTGTGTACAGCCTGGAAAAATTTGTTTAATTCAATTAAATAATTTCCTTCATTATGTTTATAACATCATTTTAGTTATAATAAAATAATTCTAATTTAAATAAAAATAATAATAATTAATGGATAAATTTTATTAAATTTACTTATTAGTTTAATATTATTGAAAAAAAATAATAATAATATTAATTGTTTACTCCTTTCCTCCCTCCTCATTTTGTGGTGTGTGTGTACGTGTGTTCCTCTCTGTTTGGTCCTGTCCTGCATGTTGCTTCCTATTTGTTGTTTGTGTTGCTCCTCCCCCTCTGGATTTTGTCCTGCTTTCAGTCTTGCTTTTGCCTCCAAGGCAGTTGCACGTGTTTGCACCTGATGAAGAAAGGCTACGTCCTTTCGAAACCGGTTGTACTGATTTAAAATTTATGGTGTGTGAAGACGTTTGAATTTCTTGCTATTAATATGAGCATTGAATGTTTTGCTCAGCAGAGGCGAATATGGGACCACCCAACGGTTATCAATGTCAATATCTATGTTGTTGACATAGATGACCGCCATAGATGATAAGATTGTCCGTCATTATCCGGATTTCTTCGACGATATATTGGATATCCGTCAACATTTGTGATCGTGAAATTTTTCGGAAAACTTTTAGTACATTTTCCATCTGCACAAATAATAATGGCCTAAAAATTCATTTTTCATTTTAACATAAAATAATGCCGTCGGATATTGACGATTTTGTTAAAAGAATATACCATTTTAACTAATTTTAACATTTTAACAATATTAACGTTGAAAAAATATTTTAAACACTTACGGTTAAAAATTCATTTTTCATTTCAACATTAAATAAATTCTGACATTGTGTTTACGATTCTAAAATATTAACTTTGAAAAAATATTTTAAACACTTCGTAACATACGGTTAAAAATTCATTTTTCATTTCAACATTAAATAAATTCTGACATCGTGTTTACGACAACTAACGCCATCTAGGTGGAAAAGTTGTTGAAAGAGTTGGTTAAAAATTAATTAAGAAAGAACTAATTAAGTTACAACTTTCATTTGTAAATCTAAACCATTCTCGAATCCACCTGAAGACACACAAAAAATTTCATTAAACTCAGTCCAGCCGTTTAGGAGGAGTTCAGTGACATACACACGCACAAAAGAAATATATATATAAAGATATATATATATATATATATATTAGTATTACTATGATTTATAATTTGTACATCTATATATATGTACTCTTTCATTGAAAAAATAATGATTTTTTTTCTAAAGTTTATAAAAACTATATCATAAACTATAAATAAGAATGTTTCAATAAAAAGAGATGAAATTTAGTGGATACTCAAAGCACAACCTTTATGTGTAGGATTTAGAGATGTATTACACCAGTGAAAATTCTTTATCATACCTACAATAATTAAGTGCGATAATTAATTATTTAAAGTGTAATAGCGTCTAATCGCTCGATCCGGTAGATATTAATGTTGGTATTTGTAGTATAAGTCATAATCTAACAGACTATATAGGTTTCAATGAGTGTAAGCTCATACTTCACAAGGATATCAATTCTCTCATAACATTTTGAACTTACACGAGATTTTATTAAGGATTTCATAAGAGTAGCTCAATAATTTTGACTATAAAATTATGCATTTTTTTTCTTTAATCTTGTGGATGCGTAATTAAAAAAAAAAAGTTTAAAAATGCTTTTATTCCGTGAGATATTCAACATTTTTGCATTCTATTTACAATATGCTTGTCTAATATAGTATGCCCAGTTTCATAAAAATGGCTTTGCACAGGGTCTAATGCGCTATGAGTTGTAATTTAAAAAGTGATTTTTTTTTTTTTTTTTTTTTTTGCAATTTTCTTAATAAACCGTTATATCTCCATGAATATATGTGGTATCTTCATACAGTATTATATCTATAATAAAAAAAAAAAAAAAAAAAAAAAAAAAAAAACCTAGTTACATGCTACTAAAAGTTATTTCATGCATTAGATTTTATTAGGTGATCCAAAACATTTTGATTTATTATTATTATTATTTTTTTTTTTTACTTGTCCCTTTTTCCTATTCAGGAGAAAAATTTCCTGAAATATATGAGGCATAACATGTTCTTTATACGCCCAAAGTTTCAAGACAATGAATGAATCTAATGACTTTTTCGAAATATTTGGCAAAATGTAAAAATTTGTATGTGTCCAGATACGTATTGGTAGATAATGTATTCTCTACACACAATATCAATTTATTCGAATGAACAAATAACTTGCGTATAATTTTTTTTTATCACATTAATAAACGTTTAAATTATATTTACAGCAAACGCAGCACAAAACATTAATGTACCAGTTTGTTTTTTCGAAACATAATGCCATTTGTACTTAAAATTTATCGTTACTTTATAAGTCACTAAAATAATAAATGTTTAAAGGATTTTATTTCCAAACAATCAATTCTAAAGCTACATAAAACTATTTTCAATACTTATATTACAATATAAATCACTTATTTTTACATAAAAAGCTCATTTTCTCTTACGTTATTGCTTTTAAGTTTGGTCATTCGAAAACAATCTCTGTTTTTATGTGATGAAGGAAATGCATAATACATTAACAAAATTGTATCTGGAAATGACTATTTTTTTTTTTTTTTTTAATATGTGATTCCTCTTTTTAAGTAAGTATTTTAAGTAAAATAGTTAGACATTTATATACGTAAAAATTAATTAATTAATTAATTAATTAATTAATTAATTTTAAAAAATCGTACGATACATGTATTAACCCGTAAGTGCCCAGTGTCCTCATTTTAGGACAGCTAATAAAATGGCATGTATATTTCTCGTGGTTTCTTGGAATGATTTCTGCTTTTTAGTGACAGTTTATAGCGTCACTCTAAATGATCCCTGAAATTTTTATGTGCCTACTATTAATTATTATTGCATACATTGGATAGTCATTTTATGTTTTTTCATTCGTCGTACATATATTTACTTTTTGTGCAGGTATACTGACTTAAACAAATTTGAATAGTAATATATATTATAATACTTTACTTTCGAGATTTTTGTCAGCATATAAAATGAGATTAATCTGTTATATCTCAAAGTTTTTCTATCTTGGAGTTTTCTCGTTAGAACACTAAACGTCATTAAACGAGGATAGGCTTTAAATTTAAAACTATCTGAAGAATTGTTTAAGTTAATATATTTTACTGTCAGTTGCTTTTATTAATGTAGAAGTGAAATAATCATCTAATAATATTTTGAAAAAATAATTCTGTCGTTAACGAGTTAATTACTTTCATGAATTCTAGTATTGTACTATTTCATATTTTTTTTATTGATGAAGTAAAATAATGGCATAAATTTAACATATTTTATTATTTTTAATATTCAAAATGTTAATGGCAGAATACTGGATATTTTTTACTTTAGTTTATGTTAAATAATTTCCTAAACATTATTCATTTAGCTTAACACGAAGTAGCCCTTGGTTAGTCTAAGTCTTTAATTTATATCCAATTTAACCATTTTTTTTTTTTTTTTTTTTTTTTTTTTTTTAAACTTTAGTTTAGTTGTGTCAATATGACGATTGTATTACGAAGTAGCTACATTTTTAGCCAGAAATAAGTAAGTTACAAATATACCTGCTTGGCGATAATCAATTAAAAACAATGTTAGTTAACCATATGATGAAATCCCACTATTTAATTCGAAATTATGCCCAAGACATTAATGAACATCTACCTTTCTTACTATTAATCAAAGCTTCATTTTACGAATTTGTCGCTCCGGCAAAACACTTTAGAAACTCCCTCATGTTCATTCCACAATTATTTTATTTTATTTATTTCATTTTTTCACAGTTAAAAAGCGCTTTGCACCAGTTTTATCAATTTGACAAACAGTTTCCGGATTGTAAGTTACATGTTTTGGGATTTGTGGCTTGGTAGAAACTCCAAATTCTATTTAAATTTAAATTAATCTGTTCTACTCGTTTCCTTAATAAGCCGACGAATAATTTCTTTTAGTATATTTCGTTTGGTTGTATTTTCACACAAACACACAACACACACACACACATATATATATATACAAATACATACATATATATATATATATATATATATATGTGTGGGAAATTGTTATTTTCTAGATACTTCTATTATCAATTTTTTTTTCTTCCTATTTTTTCAATTTTAAGATAATTTTTGATAAGTATACTTCGCACATAAAATGATGGCTTTTTTCTCAAGAGACTTAATATTATATTTCATCACACATACTTCCCATACTTTCACCAAAAATCGTTCTTCTTCGTGTCATCTCAAGTTGCTGCTGATATCACATCTATGACCGAACAAATTTCTTGACTTCACTTTAACTATTATTACGAAAACTCGTCATTATCTGTAAACTTCTGAGACAGAAC
Source organism: Salticus scenicus (assembly GCA_963930645.1). Classification (NCBI taxonomy): domain Eukaryota; kingdom Metazoa; phylum Arthropoda; class Arachnida; order Araneae; family Salticidae; genus Salticus; species Salticus scenicus. The sequence continues at coordinate 67,794,154 of OZ005654.1, read as the reverse complement.
TATTTACATTTCTTTATTTAGATCCTCTACAATATAATACAGCATAATATTTTGTATGTAATACAAAGCTTATAATTTAGACAATATATGTGTGTATATATATATTGTTAAAATATTAATTAAAGTACATTCGGATAAAAAGAGAAAAAAAACATCAAATGGAGCAATAAAAATTGTGCAAATAAAACTATAGTTTCAATTAGAACGTAACAAATACACGTAAAAGTTTAAAATAAGTGGGCGTGTTTAACAATAATAATAATAATAATAATAATATGTTCAAAAACAACGAATTAGTGTAACGTAAGAACAGTTGTAAAACAACATTTCGTAAGCAAACACCTATTTGCTCCATCTTCAGAGGGTTGGAGCAGCAGAAAAGAGAACTTTTAGTAAAACAAGAAAATGAAAAAGGCCTAACATGTTTCGGAAACATGGCGAAATTATCATACTCCCCCCCCCCCCCCCCCAAAAAAAAAAAAAAATAATAATAATAAAAAATAAATAAAAAATAATAATAAAAACAGAATTAATTTAATAAACAAATAAATAAAAAGATAGCAACTATACTCGATAGTATACGTGTCTTCTATATTATGTATATATATATATATATATATCTTATACTATTAAGTGAGCAACATTTGTATATATATCACTGTTCTCGAAAACGGTATCTCGGACAGTCACGTTATTTAACACAAAGGTGCCCCCCGAAGGGTCACTCTGCACATCGAAGTCAGATTTTCGAATTTTTGATTAGTACTCTTAAAATTAATAAAAATATGAAAATAATAAGCTAATAATAGCAAAAAATTAGCCATTTGAAACTTATCCATAATTTAACTGTTGCCAAAAAATATTAAGAGTTTTTTTTTTTTTTTTTTTTTTTTTTTTGAACAGGAAAGTAAATAGATTTATCTAAACGTGAACAATAAAATATATATATATATATATTATGCATTTTACAAAAATTGACGTCATTATTATTTTTTTTTTATACTTTGATAAAGTGCTAATATAGTTTACGATGCTATACGCAAGCAAAGTGATGACGACACTGGCCGTCCGTGGATGTAAGAAAAATTCTTTCTATGTTAATCGCCCATTGGGTTTTTTATAAAAAATAATTAAAAATCGAGGAAAATTTTTTCCCGATTTTAATTCCCATATTTGGATACAGATATGTATTAGTTATCGTGTGCATGCGTTAGATTAAATTGTTTTTCCTGTAAAATTCATAAAATTTGAATTTTAAATTTCAAAACTCAAAAAAAAAAAAAAAAAAAAAAAAAAATCCAAACTTCTACATTTGATAATATAAACATTTCATTTGAAAGGATGGTATTTATACAATAGGTATCCAACTAATATAATAATTAAAAGGAAAATGATAAATATTCTATCATAATTTGAAGTCAAATTTGTTTTCAAATGTCTAAATAAAGTGATTTACGATACTCATATGTTGCAGCGGAGTAGATTTCATATCTGTCAACCTTGGCGGAAAAGAAACAATATCGCCAAATTATTTGACGAACATATTTAATTTCTTTCAAAAATCATGGTTATTTTAACAACTTATATTAAGATAGTAATGAATAATATGAAACAACATTCCGTAGTATTCATATTACGAAAATATACATTTGGCATGTATATTTTTTTAATACGTTTTTGATAGCCAAATACAAAAAACGCTAAGTATGACAGAGTTTTGAAATTTAAATTTAATTTTTTTTGTTTGATTTGACAGCAAAATAACTCAATCTAACACAAGCACACGATAACTAATAAATATCTATATGCAAATATGAGGATTAAAATCGGGGAATAATTTTCCTGGATTTTTAATATTTTTTTACAAAAAATCCAATGCGCGAATAGCATAGGGAGTCTTTGTTGCATCCACGGACGGTCAGTGACATCACACTTCCTTTGCGTATTATATGTTATATTGTACTAAAATCAGTTTTGATTTAAAGATCCGCCTGGGAGATTTTTGAAAATTTTGCGTTGAAGTACATCGAGCATTTTTCGCCAAGAAGTTTAATTTAGCAACAGCGATTTTAGTCTAGCGCATCAGAAATATTAAAATTATAAATATATAAAAATTAAATCTTATACTATTAAGTGAGCAATATTTGTATATATATATATATATATATATATATATATATATATATATATATATATATATATCACTGTTCTGGACAACTGTAGCTCGGACAGTCACGTGATTTAACACAAATGTGCCCTCCGAAGGGTCATTGTGCACATCGAAGTCAGATTTTCGAATTTTCGATTAATGTTTTTTAATTAATATAAATATGAAAACTTCCCTTTTCTATAATGACGCAGAATGGAGACTCTTAGGAAAGATTTGATTGGTTTATTTGATTTTCATTTATTTGAGTGTATTTTACGTTGATTTAGAGCTACGTTATGAGGAATTACAAAAGATTTGATTTTCATTTATTTGTGTGCATTTTACGTTGAACTAGAGCTACGTTATGAGGAATTACGAGAGATTTGAAAGGTTTATTTAATTTTCATTGATTTGAGTGTATTTTACTTTGAAGTAGAGCTAGGTTATGAGGAATTACGAGAGATTTCATTGATTTATTTGATTTTCATTGATTTGAGTGTATTTTACGTTGTACTAGAGGTACGTTTTATGGAATTTCAAGAGATTTGATAGGTTTATGTGATTTTCATTGATTTGAGTGTATTTTACTTTGAACTAGAGCTACGTTATGAGGAATTACGAGAGATTTCATTGATTTATTTCATTTTCATTGATTTGAGTGTATTTTACGTTGTACTAGAGATACGTTTTATGGAATTACAAGAGATTTGATTGGTTTATTTGATTTTCATTTATTTGAGGAAGGGGTGTCCGGTGATTTTTTTTTTTTTTTTTTTTTTTTCTTTTTAACATGCTTGACAGTGTTTCCTGTGAAAACGACTTTCGTGTGTTTTCAGATTCATGCACAGAAAGGTGATGTTTTTACTTTCTTCTACATGTAGTATAGAGAAAATATTGGATTCGTGAAAATTTTCGACCTATGTTCTTTGATGGATTTCCACGTTTTGGGATGTCATGAAGACGAATTGATAGTTTTTAGAAAATCTCTGTCTGTGTGTCAGTCTGTCTGTCTGTGTGTATCACGTTTTTTGTGGACGCTGTATCTCACGAACCAATGAATGAAATTTAACCAAACTTGGTATTTAGTTGCACCCTGACAAAAACTGGTGCTGATTAGTATTGGGGATCAATCGCTCAACAAGTGGCGCTGTGATCGCATTTTTTGTAAACATCTAACATGGCAGTATAGGACAAAACTTCGTATAAATGTGCATAAGTAGAGTTATTTTAAACTTGTCATTGTAAAATTAAGGAATTTTTGATAATAGTAGTAGTTAACTAGGAAAAACAAATGAGCATGTAGGGGATAGGTTCCCCCCTGTGGGGAAACACACCCCCGGGAGGGGTAAATTTTCAAGATGGGTATCTTTCGAAAGGTCTCGTCAATACCTTTTAAAGGAATAGTTGAACTATAAATCTGTGATAATCGATTAATCGATATATATATATATATATATATATATATATATATATATATATTACTTTTAACGAAAAAAAAACTTTTTTTTTTTTTTTTTTAATATCATTACTGAGTGAATTTGTATAGGAAAATATAGAAGAAAGTCTTGTGGTGACCACATCATATTAGTTTGGTTTTAACATGCGTGAGAGTGATTGCTGTGGGACCAAGTTTCGTGCGTTTTCAGATTCTCTGACAGCGAGGTAGGGGTGTCCAGCGATGTTTTTTTTGGCTTTAACGTGCGTGATATTGATTGCCATTGCCGAGGAACCGAGTATCGTGTGTTCAGAGATTTATGCACAGCGAGGTATGGATGCCCAGTTATGTTTTTTTTTTTTTTTTTTTTTTTTTTTTTTTTATGTGCGCGAAGCGTACATCCGGGCGTTATAGTGATAGCTGCGAAAATGACAACTTACGTGCGTTCTCTGATTCGACCATTCATCAAATAGTGACTTTTACTGCACGAGTGACAGTTTCCAGAATATTCGAAAAATTACCATTTCTATTTGACTGTTTTTGAGAATATTCGTTTTAATAATAGTTTTGCTGCACAGATTCGAGAAGATCCCATAATAAAACTGAAGAAAATAGTCGCCAATCGAAATATATTTATTTAAACATTTCAATTATTCAATTAAAAAGAAATCCTTTAAATATAGTAACAAGCGAAGCGGGCGAAGCCTGCTAGTATATATATTATGCGTAGTGTTCAGTTTTATTTATATATATATATATACACTCATGTTTCTAAAAAATGCAACACCATGAAGGATTCCTCAGAATCAAGTGAAATTCAATTACCAAACGGTTTGTATTAGTAGAAATAAATGATTAAATTTTCAAAGCAAAAGAACAATATTAAATGTCCGAAATCAGTATTTGGTGTGGTTACCATGCGCTGCAATACGTGCTGCTATACGACGTGGCATAATGCCACACAGGTTTTGAATGTATGCTTAAGAGAGTTATGTTAAGAGTATTCAATGTTTCTTGTAGGCGTGCCCAAAGTTCATCTCTTGAATTACGAGAATTACAAGCGAGACGCCGACCAATGAAATCCCACACATGTTTAATCAGTGGCATATCCGGAGAATTAACAGTCCACGAAATAAGCTGTATTTTTTTATGCTGAAAAGAATTCTTGCACATTTATTGCCACATGTGGTCGGGCATTATCCTGCTTAATGATAACTCCAGGAATGCCTTGAAGGAAATGAACGACTTCGCGCTCCAGCACTTCTCTGATGTAGCTGTCGCTGTTAAAATTACCCACAGTTTGTAGCAGCAGAGATCGTCCATAATACGCAATCGCAGCCCAGACCATAATTCAGGGTTTTCGTCCAATATGACGCTAGATAATATACTCTGGAAAGTAGCGTTCACCGGCATAGCGTCTAACATAAATTCGGCCATCATGATGCCTCAAATTAAAGCTGTATTCGTCAGAAAACACCTCTTGCTGGCTATCTGCACACCAGTCTCTATGTGCATGATCCCATTGCATCCGCAAGCGTCGATGATTTCGCGTGAGGTGGGATCCTGTATAAAGGAGTTCGTACACGCAATCTACGGCTCAGCAGACGTCGAAGAATTGACGAAGCAGACAAAAATATACCTGTAGCAGTAGATCAATATGCTGCCATCTGTCTAGAGGAAGCTGTATGCTTCATCACCGCCATGCGGGCCAAGTGTCAATCATCACGCATTGGTGTCATTGTTCGGCGTCCACTCCGGATTTTCGAGTTGTCCGGTTCTCGTTTGTCCACTGCTTCCAAACTCGCACCATTGTGCTGCTGTTACGTTGCACACGAGCTGATTTTACGCTATAGGATAATCCCCCTTCACGAACACTGATGATTCTCCCTCGTTCAAGCTTCATAAGTTATTCAAATTCCGTCTTCGGTCGTCGACGAGGCATAATTACGTCTTATCTCATGTTTACCACAAAGCGATAAACTCAGACTAGGGGAAGCCGGGGTAATAAGAGACAGGGGTTATAAGAGACGCAGTCAAAAAAACCTCCAAAAAATATACTTAGACAACTTTAAAAATATGTAATATTAAGTATCATGTGTATTATTTACTACAATACACTTATTGAGAAGTAAATGAGTTTATATCACATTTTGAATTTCTTTTTATACGATGAAAAAAACCTTCACTTTGAACTTACCCTAAAAGTTCGTGACATTTTCTACATTTTTTGTAATTTTTTTTTTTTTTTTTTTTTTGCGGGTTAGATGTTTGGGATTTATTAATGTGTAACCTTTTGACCAAGACTATGACTTTTGATGTACAATTTTTAAAAATCCTTAAAGCATTCTTCATTTACATGTTCTAGGCATGTTTCTTATTACCCCATTTTTATTTTTTGTTGGTGTAATAAGAGACATGAGTCTCTTATTACCCCCACTGTTAATTCCTGTGCCCCTCCCCCCCCACCCATTGTAGTTCCTGCTAATTCTGCTGACTAGTTTACGAGGAGTTTACCTAGTGTTAGGCCTAGTCTAAGTTTACCGAGAGAACTTTTTTTTTTCACTTTAAATCAAAAAGCAGTTTTACTCATTAGGCTAGACCATATTTAAGGTTTATGATTATGTAAATTTATGCTTAGAATGTCTATAAGTTAGTATTTAGTCATTAATACTTCATTACATAATAAATAAATTCATTTATAATTAGTAGAAATTTTTTTATAACATTTTGTTCGCTTGTATACACTTCAAAGGTACGGTTCTTTTACTATTTTCGGCTACACTTTAGAAAATGCGTAAAATATTTTCTGCCCACTTTAAAAATTATATTGATGTTTTTGGTTAATCCCTAGGTTATGTTGATTATGTAGAACTATCATTAAGTACAATATTATATTATTTAAGGCTTAATATTAAAAGAAATAAATTTCACAAACACATTTATGACAGTTATATTTCGAGAAAACATATTTTTTAAATGGTTGTAAATAATAAAAATTAAAAACTATTGGCTGATTCAGAATTGTTTCCAGGTGTCTTTTATTACCCACATGATTTTACATTGCTATATATGGACAGTTACAAGCCTGGTCTCTTATTACCCCACGCGGGGTTATTAGGAACAAGGATTTAATGAAAATTTAAATGTTTTTTTAAACAAAAAATTTAAGTTCAAAAATCACCTAAAAAATCAAGAGGAGTCCATTTAACGAAATTAATACGACACATTTATTTCAAGTTATTTAGATTAATAGTATAGATTTTATTAATATTTTTTGTCTCTTATTACACCTTTTGTCTCTTATTACCCGGCTTCCCCTATTTTAAACATGCTGCTACAGCTGTTTATTTATACGGTTTCAGGAGCAGTCTAGAGGAGGCTGCTAAGCCACGCACGCGTGGTGGCTTTGAAATTTTAATCATTTACTTTATACAGTATAATTTATATTTCCTGAAATTTTCAGCTCAATCGCGTCATTCTTTCATGGTGTGGCAATTTTCACAAACATGGGTGTATATAACAAAATCTAAAGTGTCTGAACTTTTGTGAAGGGTTGTGTTTTCAGAAGAAATGCCTGAAACAGAACTTATTCCAAATACCAAATAGGAAAATCCTCCTTCACGAACGCTGATGATTCTCCTTTGTTCAAACTTCACAAATTGTTCAAATTTCGTCCTCTTTTGTGGACGAGGCATATTTACGTCTCACCTCAAGTTTACCACAAAGAGATTAACATAGACTATTTTAAATATACCGCTACAGCCCTTTATTTATACGGTTTCAGCAGCAGTTCAGAAGGCGCTGCTAAGCCCACGCACGAGTGGTGGCTTCGAAATTTTAATCATTTCATTTACACAGTATAGTTTACAATTCCTAAAAATTTCAGCTCAATCGCGTCATTCTTTCATGATGGGGGAATTTTCACAATCATGTGTGTTTATAACAAAATCTGCAGTGTCTGAACTTTTGTGAAGGATTGTGTTTTTGAAGGAATACCTGAAACAGAACTTATTCCAAATACCCTCATTTAACGTAAAACTAATAATATTCTTTTAAACGACTTTCAAATCGACGTTCCTTCTACAACTATAACTTATGTAGAATATTTTAATCGAAAAATGTTTATTTCCCACAATTGAAATTTTATTTTATTTTTATTATTCATAAAAAAATGAAAACGTTTTCACCTCTATTCTCTTACAGACAATATTTACTATATTACCCAAAGAAAGAGTAAATAAAAACCTGTTAGTATGAAAAATTCAGGAATCAGAAATAAGTATGCTGCAACAATACTTTTTTTTTTTTTTTTTTTTTTACATTTTATGTATCAATCGGAATTGCTTTCAGCTCATAGCTTCTGAAACGCGAAATCATGATAAGTAAATAGATCACTGAATTCATAAAGAATTCAGTCAAGGAAAAATTTATTTCTGTCTGTTCGAATAAAAATTTAAATATGTGTCTCTCCTTTTTAAGTATTTCAAATTAAGTTCCAAGTTTTTTTTTTTTTTTTTTTTTTTTTTTTTTTTTTTTTTTATGAAAGTATTGCCTACTGTTGGAACTTTTTAGATTTACCAGTATTTTGGTGATGAAATGTTTATATTTAATGAAAATTATTCTAGTTCTTAGTAAGATTAGCACATTATTCTAAGATACCCTTAGATAAATATCATTAAATAATAACTAAAAACGTTATATTTTTGTTTTAATTACATTTTGTTTTATTAAACATAGCTAGTTATTATAGCTTTTAATTAGTTTCTTTTAAAGGACAAAAATTAACGTATTTCTGTTTTTATTAACGTTAGCTTAAACACGTTTTATTCATGATAAAAAGTTAAACATAAATGTTCTTTATTTAAAATTTTGTAATTATGGTTACAAAATACTTTAAAAAAGGTAAACTATATATCTGTACTGATAAGTATAAAGGATTTAAGTCCATATTCTTGAATTTTCAGGAGACGAAAAATAAAGTTAAACTAACTAAAAACTAATCACAAGAATCGATTAGGAAAAAGGGATTATGTTGACTTATACCCTCCATACCATTCAGTAATTGTCAACCTTCATTTAATAAAGGGAAAAAATTGAATTAAACATTTTATACCAAAGATTAATGCTAAATTTCTGACTTGAATCTTATTTTAACAATGGATTTTCTCAAAGACTAAACGACGTGAATTTAAATCTTCTGTACCAATCGATAGAGAATTTTTTTCTGAGTCTGAGTATGTACTTAACTCAAAATCGACATTTTTGGACTTAAATCCTTTATACTTATCAGTACAGATATACATATATATATATATAAAGAGGTAAATTCAAAATGCGTTATAAAAATTCTGATTGTAATCTACATCCATAACGCAGATATTTGAATTTTTAATTCATTTGAAATTAATATTCACACACACACACACACACAAAAAAAAAAAAAAAAACTGATATTCTTTTAATTTTTGATACGAGTTAATGAATTAATTTATAAGTTTTTGAAAATACGTTTTTGCATCTTTAACAACTAAAAATACATGCATAATTTTAAATAGAAAATTTCATTAGATAAAATGGCACCTCGTCAAAAGAGTTCAAGACAAACGAGTCCGGACAAAACAGCCTTAACAACGAACAGCCGCAGATAAAATAGCTGAAGCCTAATAACTCGCGCAATATTGTTTTGATAAAAGAGCCCGACAAAAGGCACATACAAAATGATCCCTAACAAAAAACCCCGATATAATAGTCTTGACAAAAATGCCTCATCAAAATAGTTCCGCTATAATAGCCCTTATAAGGCAAAATAGCCCTGATAAAATTGTCCCGGGTAAAACAGCCGCAGGCTAAATAACTCATGCAAAAAATAAACCGGACAAGTTGCGGGGACCTTTTTAAGGTTAGTCCCACTAACCACTATAATTTCTGCTGTGTGGTGAAATGAACTATCTTTCGAGACAATATCAAAACTTAATATGCTGTATTTGAACTCTCAAGTGAGGGAAGAAATAGACAATATTCCTAATGACTTATAAAATATGAATATTCTACCCTCCTCATTTAAATATAAATGATAGATACTCTCAATAGCTTAATAAATGTCAACAGCCTGATAATTTCACTATAAAAGAATAATTCAAACTATATTACTCATACGATGTATCTGGTGACAATTTTCTCGATCCTTACTATACTGCTAGAGTCGGACTAAGTCAGCTCTAAGTCTGAATCACTTATACTACCTAAGCCTCAAGTGCCACGCCGAGTATGATTTCAACTTTTCTTTTTTTTTTTTTTTTTCCCCTTTATATATATATATATATCTTAAATAATTTGCATTTTTAATTCAACCATGTTTTCAGCAAACTTACACTAAATTTTATTCGTTTGTTTAATTTCGCAAGTCCGATGTTTCCTTCTTAAATTCGCAACTTAAATCTTTCGTAGAGTGCTTTAATAAACAGTGTAAAAACCAATGATTGAACTCGACAACCTCGCAACTCTTACTTTGTGAGCTTCCTACGAACTGCTTGTAACCGCACAATGTTAACTCCCAGAAAGAAGAAAAAAAGCTGCAGGTAAATTAGCCCGGTTTTTATATCCGGTCTGTTTTGCCGGTGCTACGTACGAATTTAATTGAATTACATTGTTTGTACTAATTTGTCCTTCTCGACGAGCTATTTTGACTTGAAGCTGTTTTTTCTGGGAATAATGTTCCAGAAAAAATCAGCCTCAAGTCAAAATATAATAAATGCTAAAATATTAAGGTTAAATTTTTATTAAGATACCTATCATTTATGTATATATATATGTGAGACATTTTTCTAAAAATTGTACTTTGTAAGGACTAATTTATCGGGGCTACTTTAGCGAGAAAATTATGTGGGGAATAATTTGTACAAAAAAAAAAAAAAAAAAAAAAAGCGCTATAAAATATAAGAAATCGCAACAATTGTTTAGGGTCGAAAGAAAACACGATTCTTTCTCAAGCGAATATATTAGGCACGAGTGCTGCAAACAAAGTGGCAACAAGGTGCCGCTCTGCAATTACAAAAAAAAAAAAAAAAAAAAAAAAAAAGTACAAAAAAATACAAAAAAAAGGAAAATAAATAATAATAATAATAATACAAAAAAAAAAAAAAAAAAAAAAAAAAAAATCGTAACTCAAATTGCAATTTAAAAATCAAAAATACAAAAATACAAAATCAGAATGGAATTTCAAAAATCAAGACGATTACTAAATGAATATGAAATTGGAAAAATCAAAATAAGCAAATTTTATAGAATTATACTTAGTACACATATTTACGATGTAATTCGTAATATGTATATATTTTTCAGATTACGTTGTTCGATACGAAGAAAAATTATTATATAAATAAATTATTAATATGTATAGGTGTTTCTAACATGAAATACTATAAAAAACTTAAAAAGTGTTAGATAAATATTAATATTAAAAAATACCGTTAAGGATGTATTGCGTTTTAAGTTTAAGGATTTAAAGAAATCTCTTTTAGGATGTAGAATAAATTTTCATTAATCTTGCAAGAACTATCTCTGTAACTCATCAATCCCTGTTTCACCATTGCATTTTATGAAATATTATGTGCAAGATGAATTTTATCCGGTCAAGAAAAATTATTAAACAAGAGAGTGCCTTTGATTTTAGAAGAAAATAACAGATTAAAGGAAAGTGCGCAAACGAATTATATAATAATATTAATGAAACAGCTAGAGGGAGACGTGTTTTTCAGTTTTTGTTATTAATACTGCTACCAAATGTATTTACATTTTTTCTTCATAATTTGTCTATTCTTATGTTATTTTTAGACATATTAAAATTTATATAATTCTGCATACAAACATACACAGAAATTAAACCTCGAGTAAATAAATAATTTTAAAATGTTTATTTGCCTTTGTCTTACTCAATGAGAAAGGTAAATTAACCACCCGTAGATAAATTTGAATATATATATTTACACTTATATTAAATATTTAAAAAAAAAAAAACTTCTTCACATATTTCTGCTTTTAAACATTTCTATTTTCGATTACTTTTTATTAATTACTAATTGGGTTTACCCACTTCACTATTCATTATATTAAAATGGGTTACTTTTATAATATGTCTCATTTTTTTTAAATTATTAATTACTTTTTTATTTTATTAATAGCTCTCAAAAATAATGATAGTTATGATTTGTTACAAATGATTTAATTTTGAAAAAAAAAAAAAAAAAAAAAAAAAGCATTAGTAAACTATAACTCAAGACTGGCGGCAACACTCAGTTCACAGCATATAAGTTTGAGATTTTTCAGGTTTGTTACGTACAGGGACAAAAAGGTTATGTGTTTTTTTCAAATTAGGGCATCTGTGTATAATACATGCCCTAATTTGAAAAAGCACATAACCTTTTTTTTTTTTTTTTTTTTTTTTTTTTGTCTGCGGAAAAAATATTAATAAGAGCATAGGGGCAGTGTTGTGAGATTTAAGATTTTTTTTTTTTTTTTTTTTTTTTTTTTTTTTTATTCAATAGTCACCAATAAATTTCAGAAGTGATATTTGATACACATAATAGGTTATTAGTCTTTGAAATGATTAGGCAAACGTCACAATTAATGTTTAGTGGTGTCTGTTGAATAAAAAAAGTCCCCTTTCTGTGAAAACTGATAGAGGTATATATCATAGGTTTCTCTCTCGCTGCTGTCAAATGTACATATTTTACATTTGATTAATTGATTAAGGAGAATGCTAAGTTATTGGGGGGGGAAGGGGGGTCAGTTACATGTAAGACTCATAAGTGTGTTTGCTTACAAAAAAAAAAAAAAAAAAAAAAAAATCTTTATTTTGTCTACGGATAGACAAATGTTTTATTTTTTGTTTAGTTTTTTTGTGAATTTTACATAAAAATATCATTTACTATTCCAAAATGACCTTGATAAAATTATAGGAAGGGCTTCGGAAATTCTCCCTTAATTTAACCCTATTTATATTTTATACCTTTGACTATGTATTTCATTTAATAGTTTGCATTAATGCTTTCAGCATTAGATTTCTCTTCTCGTTATTTATGTCAAGAATGCATAAAACGCTACACGAAGTGTGATAAATGGAATGCAACAGTGTATAATTTAAATTTCTAATCGTTGAAGACATATATGCATTACCTTTATATTTGTCGACAAATGTCTAGCACGATTCTTGTTCTTTCATTAATCTCATGCTGTTACTTAAGAATTTCATTTCAAATTTAACATTAGATTAGTGTTAGAAAGAGTATGCTTTTATGTAACAAATCATTTATATTTAACATGAATGAATGTAAAATGTAATTTTGAATTAAGCTGATATATTTCCCATTTTATTATGTTACATCAATTTGAATATATATATATATATAAGCATGATTCTTTCATTCATTGAATAAACGTGTGATTATTATTAAGTTAATTGTGACGTTATATATATATATATATATATATATATATATATATATATATATATATATTCGGTTCAAATAATAGATTCATAACGATCCACAAAGAAGGTCCAAAACTATTCACACAAAGAATCATTTTACCCTACAACATTGCTATCCATTTTAAGTCATATTACTTGATAACGCCGAGAAATATAACAAAATTAACAAGTGTAACTTACATTTAAAAATATATTTTATTAAGTAAATTAAGTCATATTTCTATACATGAAATACTGTGTATCTATATAAATAGGAAAGTTCGTGCTTAACCAAAAGGTTTTATAAAACGCACTTTTTTCAATAATATTTTCAGACGCGTAACACAGCATTCACTTGAATACCGCCATTGCTTCTTCTTGAATTGGTACAACAAGTTTATATGTCACCCGGTATATACCCTGTATCCAACCACCTTTATTGTTTAATGCTACCAGCAATTATATTTTTAATTTTTACTATTATGTCCAGATGACGATACAGCAACTTGTTTATTGTATTTGTAGGTTTTTTAATGCTCACCAGGAACTACAATGTGCTATACTAGCTTAAAATAAATATTAAACATATTGCGACCTGTATTGACTCACCCGACAAGGATTCCTCACTAGCATTCTAATGGATCCCTTCCCACATTCGATTGGAGGGAATTCAGTTGGCCGATAAACTTCCTAAGGCTGCTGCAACTCCCAATGCTGTAATCGACTTAGCTCTGTTTGAGTCTAATCAATGGAACATATTGAGTCAACAGGTCTTTTACAGTGTGTCTCACCACTGGTATGTGCCGATAAGCCTGGAGGTCGCATTGATTCTGGATTGAGTCGCCGAGATTTCTGTTGCTTATCACGTCTACGGACAGGACAAACCAGAACAATTAAATTTATTGGTGGTGAAAAAGTGTTCCCAATATGCGCCATCTGCAATGTACATGAAGCTTTGCCCAAGCATATTCTTGCATTTATGGGATTATCAATGAATTAACTTTTTTCAAACAAGCATCTACAAATTCTGGAATTTCTATACGTTTTTAATATGTTTGATTTTGTGTGAGATTGTGTTCATGTGTGTCTGTGCCTATGGAATTGCGTAACTACACTAGGGATAATAATAATAATAGTAATAATAAAATACTAATAATAACCTGTGCAATACTCAACACAAAAAGTATGGTTATCAAGAACAAGTGATTTCGGAAGTATGCCTTCCATTCTGGTGGTGGGCATTGATTGGTTAATATTTTTTTTTTTTTTTTAATTTTTACATCTACCTATTTTCGATTTTGAACAATAGACCAACATTTACGTTTTTCATTAGGATATTACCTTACTTATCATAAAAATAGAAGAGTCTAGTACCGGGAATTGGTAACTTTTCAGTAAAGTAAACTTAATTTGCTAGGAAAGAACTGCTTATTCTCCAGCGAAATACTTGGATAAGGCCAGAGAATTTAGATTCCTCAGTGTGACATAATGTCTATTTTTATTGTAAATTAAAAACGTTGATTAATTTTAGAGAAATTGTGTGTGTATGTGTGGAGAGGTTTCCATACATGCATTCACTTTTTAGTCTATTTCTTTTAAAATCTGAATAATTAAATTATTTCATTTTTCACGAGAAAATTTCATTTCAAAATTAATTTTATTTCATATTAGATTTGCGAATCCATGTATTTTACTTTTAAATTCGTAAAAGAAAAAGAATTAATTGAAATACAGATTAAATGACGTAAACCATTTAAAAATACATCTTTCATAAATCAAAATTTCACTCATTTTCGAATTATAAATATAACCCATAAATTAAAAATTTCGTTTTTATCTAGATTATAAATGTAAAACTTTATTAATAATTTATCCTTTGAAATATAAATTAACTTAATATTCTGAAAAAAAAAATCTTATAAAAAAGTGTTATCAATGTTTTAAAAAGAAGTCGTTTCAGATTCATTAATAGATTTATTCCTAAAGTAGCAGACGTAATCGTTTTTTTTTTTTTTTTTTTTTTTTTTTTTTTTAATTACTCATATAGATGTAATTATCAATTTCCTGTTTGACAATACTCATAAATCACCTCATCCTCTTGGTTCTAAACAAGCGCGCCAACAATAGGGTTAATATTTTCTAACCACCTCTCAAAATTCAAAAGTTTACATGCATTTCAATTCACGAACAAAGAATTATATTTGGCGATCATTTGGCGATCATTTGGCGTAAGAGTTTGGCTGCGCTACTAGATTTGGCTGTCAAGGGCGTATGCACACGTTACTCTCCCATCACATTCACCTTATATCGGTTGTCGTAAAAAGATGTTAAAAGTTTACCTCTCTATCACCTCTAGTTCAAGGCACATCCTCAAGATTATTATGTACAATCTCAAGTACTTAAAATATTTATTTTTGTATTTTATTCGAGTTTGATCTTATTGGACTATCTGTTTTAATTCCAAATAAAAGAGGTTTTCAGCACCTATATAATTCGGCTATTATTTCATCTACTGTTTTGATTGTACATTCAAGAATCTAGTACACTGGGGATCACGAACTTACGTTTAATGTAACCAAAAACAATAGTACAGTATGTTTATATGTTGTTCAAGATTAGTTACAGTGCACGTTGATTTATATTCCGTGATCTACGAATACATCCTGCATGTGCTTATATACATTTTTTCTTATGAGGTGTGATTTACATTAAAAAAATGTTACCCATAGGTTTCGCGCGTATTCTAAAACGGAAATTACATACACATATTAGGGAAATCTTCTGTCAAATGAGAATAAAATAATAAATTTTATATTAAAACAGGGGATTATGTTTGTTGTAATTATTTTTTAGATTAATTCAGTTAGCCAAATTTAAATTGTTTTTGTTAAATATGATATGATGAAATAATATTATGCAAAAGAAAAAAAAAAAAAATCATTTTAAAATTATTTTTCATCCCCCCCCCATAAATATAAGTCAAAACATTACTTTTAACTTCACATGTTAATGTATAAGTCATATCCTAAGCGATATATACTACTATACCACCATAACTACTAAAAAAGCTGGCGGAAATTAAGAAATTAATTATGAATACGCATTTTATTTTTTTTATTTTTTTATTTATTTTTTCATTTTATAGAATGAATTACTTTAGAGAAACCTTATAAAGACATAGCTCTTTTTTTTCCTTGTTTATTATTATTAAACATGAATTCTACTCTTAGGTGACCAACTCGTCTTTATTAAACTCATCTTTTTTATTTTCAAATTCTAGTGCGACGTAAAAAAAAAAAAAAAAAAAAAAAAACTTGCAACTATCCAACCATTTAACCGTAATTTCAAATTTGTTTGAAACTGTAGTCGTGAACCTGAAGATAAAAGTTTAAATTCTCATAGTTTTTGTTCACTTTTTTGTAAATTTGTCTTTTTACCATCTTTTATAAATATTTATACTTTTATAAATATTCAAATATATATATATATATATATACTGTATCTAAGTTGTTTTATACGCTAAACTGCAGTGATTGAGTTACATTCTCTTAGTAACATGTAAAAGGTTAAGCTACATTCTGTTTTTATTATTATCTCTCGAAAAAATTATTTCTGTTTCAACCCTGCATTTAGGGATTTCCCTGAAGAGTGTTACCAATTTAGGGACTTTTTCAATCAATAATCCTCAACAATTTTGAGGAATGATATATGATATACATAATAGAAGATTAATCGTCGAAGTGATTAGACAACCATTACAATTAAAATGTAGTGATTTTTATTATTATTATTATTATTAAATATATAATAAATTTATTTAATCCATCTAATGAGTTGCATCAAGGTACTATATACTGATTTTTGTTTTTATTCCATAATTAAAAAAATGTATATATTAATTTTTTATCTCCATAAAATATAAAATTTAAATATTAGAAAAACCTAACATAAAATTTATTTTTCTTCTATTTTTCAAATCAATTTTCATTAACATTCTGATAGGAAAATTTACAATACTTCGTTTTGTAATCCAGGAAAAGACGAAGTAAATTGACATCTGACAATTTAAGGCCTTAAACTAATATTTTTCTATATTCAAGATAGAAATTTCTAACTTTTAAAGCAGAGATCTATTATTAATATCTTAAACAGTAATTAAGTGTTATTATGTAGGACTTGCAAATAATGTTTTAAATGTCAATGCTACGATGACATCATGTTTATGTTAATCAAGTAATTGGTTCGGCTTATAGTTAATTATTATAATATATTTTTCAAATTATGAATTATAACTACATAACTTTCTGTAGGA
This sequence comes from Salticus scenicus, assembly GCA_963930645.1. Classification (NCBI taxonomy): domain Eukaryota; kingdom Metazoa; phylum Arthropoda; class Arachnida; order Araneae; family Salticidae; genus Salticus; species Salticus scenicus. The sequence continues at coordinate 67,776,792 of OZ005654.1, read as the reverse complement.
AAATATGTCACTTAATGTTTTACATGCATAATATTTTATGTCAAATGTTACAAACATATTAATATTTTATTAAGATGTAATAAGACCATTAAAAGTTTCGTGTTTTCCTTGCTTTAAAATGAACTTTGTAAACATATATTGTATAATAATAATAATAATTATTATTATTATTATTATTAATATTATTATTACCATGTAAAGGGATTATAAGTTTTCATTTAAACATATTATTGTAAGAAGAAGTTATGGAATTACTAAGTAGATATTCGAATTTAGGTTATTGTAACATAATTATTATTACCAATTAAACATTTTTATATTTATTTATTAGCAGGCATTATTTTTTTTATTTTACTTACAGTTGAACCTCGCTTATTCGAGGTATTCTGGACAGAGGGTATCTCGGATAATCGTAAACATGGATAATACGAAACGAACTCCGCCGGAAATCGAGGGACAAACATACAGTAAGGATTAAAATGAATGAATACCTAGTCATTAAAGAAAAAAATAATAGTCGGATAAAAATAAAATACAATGCATACAGACGTCAATTATAAAAAACAGTACTGTAAAGTACAATTTGTCAAATATGAAAAATTAATTCTTAAAATTCTTAAAGTATCTTCTGTCAAACGGAATTTACTGGCTTCTCTTGTGCATAGCCTATTCTAGATTAAATCGGTTAACCTGTAAATCTGTTTTTGTGGCTTGGATAACCGTGTTTCTACTGTTTCAGTAAAGTCGATTTTTAACTATTTACCGATACAGTAAATCGTTAAAAATTAATTAAAATATGATATACATATTTAAAAAACCCTCCAAAACTTTGCACATATATTTATTTACACTGATTAAATGTAAAATAATATTAAATATATATATATATATATATTCTTTGATAAGGATAAAAATTTACAGCATTAAATTAATCAGATTATATCATGAGCAATTATAAAATATAGAAATCTACGATGTCTGTGTGTGTGTGTTCATTGCGTAATTTATGGAATTTATATGTACCTTACGTATAAACCAATGCATATTAATCAAATACATTTAAAATAAAATAATTGGAAAACAATACACGCGTAAGAGACACGCTGAATGCACGACAAACTGTTGATTTGGTGCCGCAGCTGGTTATTCTACCGTAAATTCAGATGCTGCAAAATTGTTTTTTTCTAAGAAGACAAAGCGCGACCGCCCATTGCCATCATTAGCAGACAAGTCTTTCAGAATGTCCTGTAATCTGCATTACTACCTAGAAAATACAGCAGTAACATAAACACAGTAAACTATTCTTTTTTGTAATTTATTTTACTTAAATGGGAAATATTGCGTGTGTCATTAGAAACTTTTTATTAACAGAAATTTGTGTTACCAATTTCCCTGCCTTTCCCTGTGTGTTCTTGGTTTCGTAAATGTAATGGCATCATTAAAATAATAATAATTCAAAAAATGAATATATATAAAATATCAGATAATGAATAATATTTTTATAAGTTTATTGATACATATATATTATAGACTAATATATAGTCTATAATTTATTATAGACATATATATTATAGACTAGGTAGATACTTGTTCGATGCAAATCATACATTCTTTGCGAAGAAAGGTTGTCTACAAATTTTTCCTAGCTTTAGAGATGAGATTTCTCAGAAACAGAATTAAATTCAACTCATATGGGCGATTAATACGAAACATTTAAAGGGTTATTTTGTAAAATTTAATTAAACTTCATATAAACAATAATTTTAGCGGAAAAATCTCTCAAACAAAATTTAACTACATCAAAATTAGTACAAAATTAGTACAAAATTTAGTACAATTAAGTTTCCTCTTCATGAACAATAACCAGAACTCTTTTTTTTTTTTTTTTTTTTTTTTTTTTTCTTTCAAAAGCTTGAAAAATTTTTAAGAAATGAGTAGCGTATACAAAATACAAAAATAGTTTCAAATATCAAAGTGTAATATGATACATTCCCCTTCTTTTTCAAAGTATAATATGTCCTTTTCACTTGCAATCAAGAAAATAACTCCGGAAGTATGTTTTAGGTTTTTCCTTATCTCTCTTTGTATAAAGTGGATTTTATTTTGGTTCCAAATCAAATAAGAATATATATATATATAGTATGAAGTAAACTCTGGATATATATTTTTTTTATCTTGTGTATGTTTGCACTTATTTGATAATTTCTGCTTTTATTAACTATTTTATGTTGATTATTTCAGAAAGCGATATATTTCTACCATTACATTAATTTAATTATGTATTTTTCTTTGTATCTATATACTGATCTATTTTTATTTTATCGCCCTGTATATACACATATATAGATAGATAGATAGATAGGTATACAATGGGACATTTGTAGCAAGTTAACATACGAAATATTCAACCAATCCGTACTTATATAATAGAATAAATTTATCTTATATATATATTCTAGAAATTCATTGGCCAGATGCATACGCCATTTCCATTCAATTGGTGATCACTTGAAAATTTCAAACCCGCAAAAAAAGTAAATTGATAATATACTTAAATAAATAAATAAAATATACTTAATAAAGCATTTAGTTAAATTTCATTATGTTTATATACAGAAAATATCAGAGTCTCCATCCTGTTTAATAATTAGCTTCATTCACCAGTTTGTTTCAAAATGAGAGCAATTAATCATCACAAAAACTTTTGAAATTCTAAATGATATCGAATCGATGTTGGACTGAACTAATATTTTTGCTAAGTTTATTGGGCAACTTCATCAGTGTATTTGCTTTTAGTTGTCGGATACTTGAAAATTTCAAACTTACATGAAAAGGATGTTTATGAGACCGTCTGCTTAAATTCTGTATGCAGCTCATATCAATATCCGAAAACCGCTTTACCATACATTTTAAAATTGATTTTTTAAAGTTATAATTTTTTAAGGTTATATCCCACAAGACTCCTTCAAGAAAGAAACAAGGACAGTTTTTGAACGAAAATTTACAAATATTTCCTCTTTGTCTATCAGCAAGTGACAACTAGGGATTTCTTAAAACATTCAGAAAATTTACCAAAATTTGTGAGATTTTTTTTTTTTTTTTTTTTTTATTTATTGATTTCTCATTTCTAGCAGAAAAAAAAAACAAAAACAAAAACACAGAAAATATTTCCAATAATCCAAGTAAAATCCATGACTTCTTAGTGGTATCAGTATACGGAAATTTCACTCACTGACAAAAATAACATTGGAAACGGGAAAACATACGATGTGGAAAATTTAAAATCCGGATTACAATATTTTTTCATTTTAAAATAATAATTTTTATTTGAGATTTAACGCGTATAAATATTAAAACATAAAAACATTGTATGCTGACTCGGTATTTTACTGACTCGGTAACATTCCTTTTGGTTTGAAACAAATAGTAATCACTTGCTGCTTTCTCCCTTTTGTGAGCCTTACACAATCCAACATTAATCAAATAACAAGAGGTAATTACTCTAACTATTTTTGCCCCAAAATAGCATTTGCACATTTTTAGTTCCACTTGTGCTTACTTACAGATTTCAAATTGTATATATAATTAAACAAACTTTTCTTTCTTTCCTTCTTTCTTTTTTTCAAAAGTATTAATTCAAAAAGTACACTTTTGAAAAAGTATTATTATTATTATTTTCAAAAGTGTATTTTACAAAAAGTTTTTTTTTTTTTTTTTTTTTTTTTTTTTTAACTAAAAGTTCTTTATGACCATTATTAAAATGACTAAAATAATTATCATATAATTTACCGTATTCGAAATTTATATTTAATACCTTTAGCTGCATATCAATATGTTCTATTAACATTTTCAGCGTTAGATTTCTCCTCTCGTTATAAATGTTAAGAATGCATAAAATGCAACATAGTGTGTGATAAATGTAATGCAGCATTCTATAATTTAACTTTCTAAATCGTTAAAGAGATTCATGCTTCACCTTTATGATTGTCGACAGAAGCTTAACGAAATTCTCGCTCCTTCATTTAGTTCGTGCTGATATTCAAGAATTTCGTTTCAAAATTCAATTAAGAGTAGTGTTACAAAGAAAAATGCTTATATGTAACAATCACTGAAATCTAACATGAATGGGTGTAAATTGTAACTTATGATTAATCTAATATATATTTGTTTTTGTTAAATTAGTTAGAGTTGAAAATTTTATTCATTAGCAATTTTATATCGTTGATTTAATAAATATTTATTATAGATTGAGATATTTTAATGTAATCACCAAAATAAAAATAAAATACGTAAGATATTTTGTTTTATAATATAATTATTATTATTGCTATCACATTTATCATTATTATCAACTTATAAAACATAAATAAAATTATATAAATATATATATATATAAATCTACCATAAACACAAGTAAATTAATATATAATTACTGTGAATATACTCAAATTATTATAAGTATTTAATTAGTCATTTTTGTTTTCTAAAATCAAAAGTGAAATTATTTATTTATATTTATATTTATTTTTATTGTTTTGCAACAATTTCCAATAATCCAAATTAAATTAAGCGTTTTGCGTAAAATATGAAATAAAAAAAAAATACTTAATATAATAATGTATTTTATTACATGATAACTTGATATTAATACTTTCTATTTACACGTTTCATTATTCATGATACAAGTTACTAACTTTAAGTAAAAATCTCTCATTAACATCCTAAACTGTTATTACATGTTATTACTTAAGACATACATCACCAAAGAATATAATGCTTTAAAAACATTGTTCCGCTAATATCATATTTATGAAAATTAAGTAAATTACTCTTTCAGCGTATACTTAATTATTATAATATACATTATTTATCAAACTATGCATTATATTTATAGTAAAACAAATGGTTTCATAAGGAAAATATGGCTTTTAATGTTTTACACGCGTAATAATTAATGTCAAATATGACATGTATAATAATGTTTAATAAAATTTTAATCAATTCATTAAAATTTTATTGTGCTCCTTGTAATCATATACATACCTTACTTTTAATTATAAAAACTTAAATATATATATATATATATATATATATATATATATATATATATATATATATATATATATATATATATTTACATGAATTATGATAGGAACAACATACAGATTATAATATTGTAATAAAATTATTATAATTATTTAGGCTTCATTAATAAATATTATTTTTATTAACTTTTATGTATCTTCTACATTAAAAAAATAAATAAAATAAAACAAAAAGGTAAATAATAATTAATTCCAATATGACATAAATAACCTAAAAAGAAACAAAACACTGAACGTTATGTATGTATGTAAATTTATGCATATGCGATTATATTTTTAAAAAATGGCCCTTGATTGCAATATATATAAGTACAGCTAATGAACATTTTTTACTATGGAATTATTGGGATCAGGAACATTTGTCCCCAGTACCTCGCTCCCAGAATCTCGCTCCAGCATTTCGCACCCAGCATTTCGTTCACAGAAAATTTCGCACCCGAGAAGTGGTTTAAGGAACTTTCGCCCTCAGGGTCTCGTCCCAGGGAAAATTCGTCACCGAGCGGTGCAATACATAAACGTAATCACAAATAAAAATATAAATATACATGCAGTATTTCCCAATATATGTTTTGTTCATTCACACTTTTATCCCTTTTAATTTCAATATAAAACATATAAATTAAATGAAGGTGTTCGATTGAAATTTATTTGATGACATTTTTATGGCTGATAATTAAATGAAAGTTTAGCTGGAGAGTAACATTTATTTATTAAATTTTAAGTGTACATCAAAGGGTATTGTATGTTAAGCATATGGAAAGTGCACCAGCGTCGAATGAAGAGTTCTTGCCTTCTATTTATTGTTCTTTATCTGGAACATCTTTCGCACACAATTTTAGACCTTCAACGATTAGAGAGTAATGGAGGTGACAACCTAAAACGTTAAAATTATTATTTTTTAACTATTCAAGATATGTTATCGAGGTTGAAAATATTTATAAATATTTATGAAGTACATAATATAATATATTTTTTGCAGAATTTTCTCTCGATATTAACGGTAGAAAATGATAAGTGTATCTTTAGTGGGCGATTTTTTATACTATCCACCAAAATGACACCTACCAAAAAAATACAGTTTATTTGTTTATTAGTTAATAATAATAATGTTCATATTGTTGCTAAAGCTCCGGTAAATTTAAATTCATTACTTTCTAAGAAATTAGATACCCCTCCTTCCAAATTAAAATCAGGTGTTTATGAAATCCCATATAAAATTCATAATAAAACTAATTATTATATAGGAATGACCAATAGACATTTTAGTTATAGAATGAAAGAACATATAGCAGATTTAAAATATAACAGATCCTGCACTGCTTTTTCGGCGATTATCGATTCCGCCGAAATTTTAATCCCCCCTTCCTCTCCATTATCGTTTCCGCCGAGGACCTAACCCCCCTTTTTCCTACACCTATTGATATCGCCGCGGAAGCAGGTAAATAGGGGAATTTATGGGGCGCGCCCAATTTATGATACATCACATTTGGCGGCTTATCACTTTGTCTGTTGGCGTCAGTTAGCGCCACCGTTAGACGATCTACGCTAAGTACTAGACGTTTGCGACAGCGGAGTTTGTGACTATATTATTATAGAAATTATTTGAAGAAATATTGCGCCTTTCACCACAGATTGTAAAGATAGTCATAATACATAAGAAATCAGACTTTTATTTTTATTTTATTTATTATGTTATTTAGCTGAACAATATTTTTTGTTTAATAATTTATACTCTTTTTATAACTGCAATTTAAAACAATTTGCATAGTAATAAATGATGATTTCACATGCGATTTTAAATAAATATATTCGTTTTATCATTTAACTTTTAAATAAAATAAACTTCAGTTTATTTTGAAAGAAAAATTAGATTCATTCATGCTTACTTCCATTTTATATTAATATATTCCTAAATAAAATTATTTTATGTAGGAATAATATTTAATTTTGTAAAATAATTTATTCGGATTAAATAAATTATTTAAAATAATTATACAATTATTTAATTCGGGAATATAGTTCAGAAGTAAATTATTTGTTATTGCTTTTACATTCTGAGACATTTTCTATAATATTATTATTTTTTGTAAATTTGTCTGAACTGAAAAAGAAACAAAATGATAATAATAATAATTGTTTATATATATATATGTATGTGTGTGTGTGTGTGTGTGTGTGTGTATTTCATAAATGAAACTTAAATTAATTTTTAGATTTTGCATGATATTTTATATAAATATCTTCGTTTATTTATTCTTATTTAAATACATTAAATTTCAATTCATTTTGACAGAAAAATTAGAAGCATTTTCAGCTTTTATTTTATATTAATATATTTCTAAATAAAATTATTTTATTCAATATATATTCAATTATTTTATTGGAATATAGCTGAGAAAAAACTTATATATATTATTGCTTTTTTAAATAAATAAATTCTGTATAATGTTATTTTATTCATAAATTTGACTGAAAAGTAAATTAAAATAAATAAATAAGTATTTTGTTTAATTAATTATGTTTTCCATAACTAAAATTTAAATCAATTTTCAAAGTAATAGTTGGTGATATTCATATAATTTTACAAAAATACTTTCATTTATTAACAATTATTTATTTTGATAAATTCAATTTCAATTCCTTTTTAAAGAATAATTAGATGCAGACAAAGTTTAGTTTACATTAATATATTCTCCCCCCCCCCCTTTTTTTTTTTTTTGCAGCAATGCACCGAAAAAATAATATACTTTCTTAATTACTTTTTAAATTCTTAAAAAGAAAAAAAAAATCAGCTTATAATTGGTTTTAAAATTATAATCATGTGAAAAGAAATTTCATTAACCCAAACTATTAATATCTGAAGTGCATGTGTGTATGGGTGGGGGGGGGGGAGGGCGAAATATTCTTGTTTTACTGGTAGAAATACATAATGGACATTTAATTTTTTAAAAATCATAAATTTCCTAATAGCAAAATAATAAAATTGAAGTATATTTTAATGATTTTATTGTTATTCATACAGCAATTGATTGTAGAGTGCCATTCATTAAGAACAAAATAATAATAATAATAATAATAATTTAGTCATTTTGCCAATAATATGTTTATCTTCTATTTTTTAAATAAATAGTTTCTCCTCTGATTATGATACTTGAAATATTAAATTTTAATATACATGAGCAAACCTTTCTTATTTAATAGATATAAATTTCTTGTAATGCAATATAGAGTAATCCTTTTATTTTCCATTTTGTTTTAATAGAAAAAAAAAATTAGCGTACCAGAATTACATCACTCAATTCAATTTTAAAAAAGAGAGAGAGAGAGTGAGTGGCAATTAGAAAGAAACTACGAATTACAAAAGAAAAAATATAGAATCAAAAATGAGAAAGCGATCACATTCGTTTTTATAGTAAGTCTATATTAAGTTAAAAGATGGCGCCCAAATTTTTCTCTCTCAATAATACTTAGAAATTCTTCTCTAAATTGGAGCATGCGCAAATTGAAAGGAGCTCCGCTTCCGCAAACGCCTTGTACGCTGATTGGTCTGTCTTCAAAAATGTCCCAGGGGCTTTGCCCAGGGCTCGTCTCTCCTCAGACACTTTTTGCTGAGCAACCGTAGGGTGAAGTCGCTTATGCGAGGGACTGCGGTCAGCAGATATTCATACTTGATTTTTATTTATTATTTTTTTGATTGATTGATTAATTCTTTACTATGGATGTCCACCTATACACCAGCAAGCAAGAAAAAAATCTACTTATTGTAGATGGCTATACTTATTATGAGAAAAGAAGATTAAAAAGCGGGGAAATCGTGTGGCAGTGCAGCAGAGAAAAAAAATGCACTGCAAAAGTGTATACGATGCCGAACAAAACATCTATCTCAAGGCTTGATAACGTGCATTGTCATGAAAAGGATGAAAATTTACCAACGAAAATACTTAATCAAGCCGCAAAAAGGAAAGCTGAAGATATTTTAGAGAGACCCTCTAAAATTATTCATAAAGTAATTGCTGAAAATACAACTTACTTAGAAAACCTGACTAATAGGAATGTTAATAACTTGAAACAGAGTATTTACAGGAAAAGAAGAAAACAGATACCAAGCCTTCCGAAGAACAGAGTAGAAGCAATAGAGAAATTACTAGACATGGAAGTGAAGTCGGTAAAAGGCGAAGAATTTCTGTTATATGCTGATGCAGATTCTGGAATAGTTATTTTTACCTGTGATTCCAATCTTGAATTTCTTATCAAATGCAAAAAAATTTACATGGATGGAACATTTAAGTACTGTGCAAAGCTTTGGTTACAACTCTTTACTGTTCACGGTATAGAAAAGGGCAGGTATGTGCCCCTGGTTTTCTGCTTATTGCCAGATAAGAAAGAAGACACTTATGCAAAATTATTCAAGACAATAATCGAGAAATGTATTGAACGCAATCTCAGTTTCCAACCAAGTCATTTAGTGGTTGATTTTGAAATTGCCATTCATAGCGCCATTAAAACAACATGGCCTAATGCAGCAGTGCAAGGCTGCAAATTTCATTTGCACCAAGCTTGGTATAGAAAAATTCTCAGTCTTGGTCTTGGCAAAGAATTCCGGCTGGCTGAATCAAATGAAGTTGGCCAGTGGTTAAAAAAAACATTCGGACTGTCCTATTTAAAACCGAATGATGTTGGTGACTGCTTTGCATTAGATTTGGTTCCAATCCAACCTCCAGATGCGAGAGTTTCGGAGTTTGTAGACTATTTAGTAGAAAACTATATTGATGAACAAGAGGCAAAATTTCCTCCTACAATGTGGGCCAAAGCCGATGCTTCATCTGAAAATACAACTAACGCATGTGAATCCTTTCATTCACATTTTAATGCTTGTTTTTATCACACACATCCTCACATTTTTCATTTCGTGGAAGTTTTACTGCAGAGCCAGACAGATTCTTACATTCGAATGTCTAGTGCGAAAGAAGAAAAACCAGTTTCAAAGACAATCCTCCAGAGGCGTGAAAATTTGCACAAAATGCTTACTATGTATTTGGAAGGCAACCTCAACAGGATTGCTTTGGTAAGGTTTGCCAGTCATAAATTTAAACCTATATGATATCACAATAAAACGTTCATATATTTAACATTTAATGCCCCTAAATTAAGGGAAGAAAGCTGCTCGACAAATGAAAAAATTGTTCATTTTACCACTCTCTACAAGAATTATTCCTGTAACATGTTTTAATTGCTAATTTTAATAAAAATGCTAGCTTAAATGCTTTATTTAGCATAATATGAAAAATGTCGCCGAAACTCGCCAAAGATAAATTCTTAATCCCTGAAACGGCGGAAAAGTAATGCCTTTGGAAAAGGGGGGGAAGACATTCGGCGGAAACGATACGTAGGGGTAACTACTGATAACATCTTGGGGGAGTTCGTAATGCTCTGCGGCGGAATCGATATTCGCCCCTGCTTTTTCAAGTACTTATGAAACTAATCCCATTGAAAACTAAATGGAAAACTGGTGTACAAACGATAAGTAGACAATAAGACTTCTTCACACACCATAAGTTTTAAGCCAGCACAACCGGTTTCGAAAGGACGTAGCCTTCCTTCATCAGGTGCAAAAAACACGTGCTACTGCCTTGGAGGCAAAAGCAAGACGTCTTGCTTTTGCCTCCAAGACAGTAGCACGCGTTTTTGCACCTGATGAAGGAAGGCTACGTCCTTTCGAAACCGGTTGTGCTGGCTTAAAACTTATGGTGTGTGAAGAAGTCTTATTGTCTACTTAATCCCATTGAACTTGATTATAAAAAGGCCTGTATAATTTATAGTACTATCAATAGAAACCAAGCTCTACTTTATAAATCTTTTGAAATTATAAAAAGGAAATCCGAAATTTGTAATGATACACTATCCATTACCCCCCCCCCCCCCCTCAATTTGCCTTCTTTTCTTAAACTTAAAATAATTTAAGGTAACCCCGTTGTTGTTTTTTCTGGCAACCCTGCAGTGTAATCCTTTGACTCCATTTTATTAAAGAGCTTTATTTTTCTTGTAATGTGCATGATTGTGATTTATTTAGATGTTTTTAACTCATTTTAAGATGTATATAGAGTGATTGTTATATAAGTTATGTAATCACGTATTAATTTCTTTATGAATTGTGTTTGTAATATCCAAGAATGGCTTAATTTGATATATGTTTATAGTTTATGTACATCATTTCCCTGAAGATGGTTAAAAATTGAATATTAACTGAAATGTCGGAATGTTTTCTTTATCTGTTGAATATTCATTTATCTGTTCAAATTTAAAAATTATTATCTAAAAATATCCCAACTAATAGGAATTAAAGTATCTTATATTCACTCATGTCCAAGACAAATATATATATATATATATATATATATATATATACATTTAAAGTTAAAAAACAACATTTACAATTTGTATTATATATATATTATAAATACCAAATGTTGCAAACATTACAATACGTTCCTTAATTAGTTATTGGTTATGCTACATGATTTTTTTTCTCTTTCCTTTGACAAATATTTTTAAAAAAATGTTTAATTTTACATTTAAATAATTATCCATATTGAAATAAAGCATGTGAATGTTGACCATTTACACATTTTTGTAAATGCTTTGTAATAAATTTTCTTACTTGTTTCAACGGACAGAAACCAAATAATAATTTCTAAGTGAATTTATTATTCTTATCCCTTTATTTTTCACAATAATGCTTAACTAACCATGCTTTATCTCGTTGCAATATACTAATTTTATTTTTAAAGTTTAACTCTTAATTAACTTTTTAACATTTTTAAAGTTTTTTTTTTCCTTTAGATTAACACATTTTTAATATAAGATGTGGTTACTATAATAAAAAGTGAGCACGAATAACTGTAAATATGATGTATTTGTCAGCAATTGGATGTTTAATAATGCATCACACTCGTTTGTATCAAAGCCCCAAAAAATTAATCATTAATAAGCTAGAGTGACACTGTATGTTATTAAGTTTGATTAATTAAAAAAAAGAATAACACCATATATAATTGAATTATCTTCTTTGTCATTACAATATTAAGTTAATTAACGTTATTTCTTTTACTTACCATCACAAATATTGATACTGACAAAATTCTTTGAGATAATGCTGATCATACAGTTTAAAAGAAATTTTATCATCACTTTTAAATAATACAGACTCATTAAAATATAGCAATTTTAGATTTTGAAATTTCTATTTATTTATTATTAATTATATTTTTTTTTCTTGATGTGCCAATTTTGCGGTTAAACGCCAACAGCAAATATTTTAGGAAATATATTTTTTCGAAAATTTTATAATACTTTTGAGCTTAATTATATTTTTAATTTACACTTAAAACTCAATTTTTACAATGATTATAAAATAAACCATCAATGGATTATAAAATAAGCCATTATAGGATTCTAGAGAAAAAGTTAAAATTACAGTATGTGACTTCCCCTCTAACTTAAACTAATTATATTTAAATATATATATTTAAAAATGTAACATATCAAATTTTTGTAAATTAATATATAATTAAATATTCTCATTGATTTTACTATTTCCAAGCTTAAACTAATATAGATGAAATATAGTTTTATTTAATTTAATCTGCATTTTTTATTGCAATATTTTCAAAGTAAATTTTAAACTGCATAATATTCTGCAGCAGAATCAATATTTTAGTGAAGAATATAAAGAAAATAATATAATAAAGCACCATTTATCTTACGCAAAATGTACATTGAAAAATCTTAAATAGCATTGTAATTTTTAATTAAGCGCTATTTTCAGCACCTACACTCGAAGTTTCTCTTCAGAAAATTAATGGCTTTGCCTGAGGTAACAAAAGAATTCCTCATTTTCAATGTTGCATTAATTATAAATGATGAAAGTGCGTCCAATGTTAAAGAAACAATAGAGAATAGATACGTCTTTTCAACTCACATTTTGAAAGCGTAATCTTTTTTTTTTTTTTTTCTTTTTTATGTCTTTTCTATGTTGAATTTTATTCAATAATGGTTCAGCTTCTATTTATTTATTCTTCGGATATCATTAATAAAAAAAAGTCCCTTTTTCAATCGCCTACAGGAATTAAATATTTCTAAAATTTAGATTATGGAAAAAATGTAGATGCTTATAAAAGTAATTTTTCTAATTTTTAAAAAGTAATTAAAATATTTGAAATTTCTTTCCATTAAGCATCGATATTTTACAAGAATAACGCTGATTTACAATTTTTATTCTTAATATTTCTTTTTATAAGAGAATTTTAAGTGTGTATACTTTAGTTTTTATCATTTTTTTATTCCAAGCAATTTACTCAATACTATTTGCTTAGAACAGGAACTACTGATATATCTATCTATCTGTCCGCCTACCTATCTATATCTATTTAAATGTACATGGATTTGGTATAAGAAATGGATACATATATTTAATGTAAGGATTGTAATTTATGTAGAACAAATGGAAAAAATGAAGCAAATGGATCTGAAATAGTAATAATAAATCCCACATTCGACGCAGTTACTTTAGCGAAATATTTTAATGTGGTATAAATTACTATTTAGAAAAATATAATTTAAAAGAATAACATACTATGAGGTTACACAAATTCAGCTGAATCCATAGAGTGCAATACTTTAAAGCATATATACTAGAGGAAGATGACAAGTTCCTGGCTTTGTCAAGGGGCAAAAAAGAGTTTTGAAATTATATATTTATTCAACATAGTCTACGGGTGACTGACGCGCTTTCTACAACGTTGCTATAATATATGTAGATCATTAAAATAAAATGCATTTGGCTGTTCCTATAACCAGCTTTCTGCAGCATCATGTTCTGAAACGTTCCCTTTCAAATGTTTCATTATTATTATTATTATTATTATTATTATTATGGAGTTTAAAATACACAGAAATCGCTAGGTTTGGTGAATAGGCAGAATGGCGGACAGATTAGAGACTCATAATGTTCTGTTTAATTCCAACAATGTCGGATGTGTGTGCAGGTTCATAGTCAGACAAAAACATGATTTATCTGGCGTACTTCCCACGGCAATTCTTATTAATTGTTTCTTTTAGCTGGTCAAAAAGTTAGCATAATACTCTCCATCTATAGTGGAGTCCTGTCGAAAGAAGTACAGCACAGTAACCCGTCATTTTATCAGACAAGAAAGGCCGATTATATTCTTGGCCGATTTCTGGGTACAGAATTTCTTAGGCCGCGGATACCTCTGTGGCACCATACTTTTCATTGCTCCGTTCTTTCAGGATCATAAATGTGGGTCCCTGTTTCATCTTGTGTCTAACATGATGCGCTTGGTTATGCACTCTTAACACTACTTTTAAACTTTTATCCAGCCTTTAATGTTGTATTGTTGCGAAGCTCTGAACACATCCCAACAAATTGTGGTCAATAAACTGGAAGTGTTGGAAAACCAGGCTTTACGCATGATCACAGGAGTTGTGAAGTCCACTCCTATCGATGTTATGTTATTGTTGTCAGGGAATACACACTTCCAAGATATTAGGAAAATGAAGGCTTTATGTCTCTATGAAAAGCTATTGCGGAGGAAGGATCCCTACTGGAAGGAATATGTGACCAAGCCAAGGAATTTAAAACTCAATATGGATTTATTGAAAAAGTCTTGGATATTAAGAAAGATTTTGTAATTCCAGATGATATACAACCACATATGAACATCCGGAAATCCATTGGAAGTTGCCAATGTCGATATAAGAATGGATCTAGTTGGAACTGTCCATAGAAAGAGAGATGTTGTATCAAGTGTGTTGAAAGGTCTTGCCTTGGACACCATTGCGGCCAGATATCCACCAACTCAGTGGCTGCACATTTTTACTGATGGCTCCCAGTTTGACTATCATCTTAATGTAGGGGCTGGTGTGTTTTCAGATCTTTTTTTTATTCTATGACCCTGCAGGCTATATTGGTACCACCTTTGATGGTGAAATTGTGGCGATATGTATAGACTTAAAGCACCTATTGGCTGTCCATTGAAAGTTTGAAAGGGAAGTCATTTTTTCTGATTCTCAGGCATCCATCCAATGAATTAGCGCTGTTGATAATCCATTAACTACTGAAATATGCCAACGTCAAGAATCCTTGAGAACTTTCATTTTAAAGGGGAAACAATTTGTTTTCCAGTGGGCTCCCGGTCATTGTGGCCTTTGGGGCAATGAACTAGCGGACTTCCTTGCAAGAAGAGATGCCAGCATATTACAACATTCTAATACAGTCATTCCTTAATGGAGGATTAAACTGTAATATATATATATATATGTATATATATATATATATATATATATATTTAAATATAATGCCTTACGAGATCTTGAGAATCGTACAGCTCTAAAGATCTGGAGGAATTTAAGTCCTTCTCTTACTCCTGATAAACCAAGACGTAAGGAAGTTACGACTTTTCGCCTGTTTACAGGACACGACTGCCTTACCGCTCATTTGAAGCGCATAGGTATCTTAATCGATACTACTTGTCCACTTTGTGATTCTGGAGAAGTAATGGACAGGGACCATCTGCCCCGTTGTCGGGCTATTCGATGTTCTAGAGAAGAGTCGAGATATTGGGCGGCAAGATCTATTCAAGAGGAAAGAAAAAGCTCTTTAGGCAATAACTTCGGTCTTTTTTTGTATGTTATATTGTTTATAATTTGTTTTGTAACTTTATAGTCCTCTGTAATTTTTGCCTAGCCATTTGAAAAAAAAAAAATGTTTCATCTTCAGCCACTAACCTTGACAGAAAGTCCTGTCTCTCTTCAAAATGGACCACGATAGCTTTGAATGTTTCACTTTATTATTTCTTTTTGTTTTTCTAAAATTTCGGCGCAAAAAAAAAAAAAAAAAAAAAAAAAAAAAATGTACGAATCAAACGAATTTTACTTGAATAGTTACTTATAAAAATATTTAGCTTTCACTTGCTACCAAATTTATTCTTCTATTTCAACTTGAAGGTGACAACGCCATAAACTTCCCAGTCTCTCATCGTATCTGTATCTGCATATATATATATATATATATATCTAGATACTATGTGTGTGTTGATTTATTTATAAAAAAAACTTTATTTACAATAAAATATAAATGTGTTCTAGTTTGTTTTATTTTAACTAAAAATTATATATATATATATATATATATATATATATTCACGGGAAAATTAAAATTGCTATATTAAGGCTTTCCCGTCAATTCGGCACGTGTGTCCCAGATAGCTCATATTTTACTAAAAAGTCTTTAAGTTCAAATAGGAAATAAAACAGGATATGCGTTACGGATTTAAAAACAAACAAGCACAAGTATTCTCCTTTATACGTATATATACATAGAGAGAGAGAGAGAAAGAGAGATTAGATTGTTGCGTATTCGGGTTTCGTGAAATGTCTCTGAATGGAAAGGGAATCTTTCAGGAGCTTCGCAGTTTATTTACAAAAAAATCTATAAGATTAAAGGTCTATAAACCAATTATCAATTTGAGCTTTAGCAGACAGCAAGGCTTAAACGACAACTGACAACATCAAATTAACAGCATAAACCTTAGCATAACATTAAGACACACGAAATGATGTAATCAAACAGTTCTACAGACCTTAGCAGGAGCTACTTCCACTAAGCTGGTTGGGGAAAAACTAACTGACTCGGCTGCGATGCGATTCCTTATATACCCCCGTAGAAATCTGAGAATGTTCCAGTAACTTCTAGACCAATCAAGTTAGATATTTAAGATATCGATAATAAGGATTTTCTTGCCAAGGTGACCAAAAAGTTGTCAAGGAGCGAAAAAAATTGCAAAAGTTTGCACCAAGCCATTACCTGCATTATTGAAGCTTTTTAACTAGTTTTTGAGCGTCTTGGAAAAGGATAAAATTTTAATATTGTTAGAAAGCTAATAACAATAGGTTATTTATTTTGATATTATTAATAAAATTTAAATATTGTTTTCACTGCACAGTTTTAAAAATATTCAAAAACAATAGATATTTCAGTTCGAAATAAAAAGGTGACTAAGCATTTCAATATAAACACCATTGCTATTTTGTGAAGTAATCTCTGATATATATACTATACGATTAATCTGCGAAATCATTAAACAATCGTTAAAATTATAATTCAGTGGTAGATATTGAATAAAACGGTCCTTGAATCTGGCACCATTGTTTGGCCATAGGCTCCTAAACTAGATGCCTATCGCGTGGCTCAGAAACTTGGTAACAGTTCGAGCGGTAGACAGTGCCACCTGGTACATATTGCGTGATTTTTTTATGAATTACTGTAACCAATAATTTTAAGAAGTGATATATGGTAGTTTAAATCGACGTTTCTTCGATTCTATTCGCCTTTTATGTATATCAAGTCCCACGCAATCTGTTCCAGGTGACGCTGTCTACCACTTGAACTGTTGCGAAGTTTACGAGCCACGCGACAGACATCTGGTTTAGGAGGCTATGGCTTGAGACTCACATCTCATCAGGCGTAGATTTCGGGGGAAATCTTATCAACCTGTATGAAATATAGCTGCTAAGCTGCTACTTATAAAACTATTTCCTCTGAGTCAGAGATTTTAGAACTCTATATAGCGACATTTTTCATTTCCATTGATTATTATTATTATTTTTATTTTTTTTTGTGTGTGTATGTGTGATATTGTTATTATTCTTTTTTATTTAAGCAAATATGTTGACCATGAACATTTATATTTTATTTATTTATTTATTTATTTATTTATTTATTTACTTATTTATTATTATTATTTATTTATTTATTTTAATGAACTTTCTTAATAATAGTAGAATTCAGGTTTCTATTAGGTCGTTGCAAAAGTTCGTCTGGTTTTTTATTGCTTTATTTCATAAAAATACATCAAATAAAATGACAATTTTTAAATAAAATACTCTCCATTACTTTCTACAGCCTTTACCCATTTTTCGGGTAACAAATGTATACCACGGCGATAGAAGCTCTCGTCTTTGGAGGCATTAAAATGCTCCGCGTTCGCACGGACTTTTGCAACAACCTAATATATTACTTTTTTTTTTTTTTTTTTTTTTTTTACATTTTATGCTGATACAGTAATTTTGATTCATTTTCGGATATTTTTAGCCTTTCTTTGATGGCTTAATTGAATTCATTGAATTAAATACAAGTGTCTTTGCAGTTGATTTATAGTTTAATTTTAAATTTTTAAATAATTTTATGTTTAAAGAATGTATAAACATCTTTAAATTCAAGTTGTATTAGAAAAAAGTATTCTAAAACATTTGCAGCTTACTGTGCGGATAAATACAATCAATTAGTTACAACTTTTTACACATTATTTATCATAATTAATATTAATTACACTCGCTCACACACACACACACACACACACACACACATATATATATATATATATATATATATATATATATATATATATATATATATATATATATATATATACATATATATATATATATATATATATATTATTTTACACCTTTTTATATGTAGTAATCTAAATTGGAGTCCTCCCTCAATTTCTACTGACAATTCCCGTGCGTAGAATGGGTACAACAGCTAGTTACGGAATATAAATATATCGATTCAAACAAAAATAATATAATTTTTTGATGAAATGTATAATTAAGGTAAATTTAAAATTTGTACTTTTTTTTCATTTAATGAAAGATTAGAATAGTAATAATAATAATAATGAAATAATAAATAATATGGCTTAAATTTTTCCAAATTTCCTTTTAACATTACTGTTGAAAATGCATTCTCACATTCCTCTGAAAAATGGTACTAATTTTGCTGAAACACATAATTTTATAAATTAGGTGCGGTATGAATCAAAATTTTAGTAGTGTCATTTTAATAATAAGCACCAGTAAAACGGTGAAACTTAACATCGGAATATTAGATGCATCTAAATGTGTTTGAAAATAGCACTATTTTATCGGAGAAATGTAGAAAAAATATTTTTAACAGTGTAGACGTAACAAAAACATGTTGTTTTTTACCCCTATATATTTTATGATTTTTACACCAAAAATTATTTGTGAATAATGTAACATCAGTTTACTAGAGCTAAAATATTTAAATAAATATTTATATCTTGATGTTTAAACAAACTGAACAAAATATAAATTAAACAAAACTAAGAGCACAGTTTTAATTTTCGATCTCATATCAAATTATCTTCATTAATTATCAAATTATATCATCTTTAAAAAGTCCGATTTGAAAATTATAGTGTTGCACTAGTGTGACATAAACCTCGCTTACCCATTCAAAACCCTCTGTGTGATAATTAATTGAATGCTGAGACAAAGATTTTAAAGTGAACTATATATATATATATATATATATATATATATATATATATATGTACGTATATATTCTGTGATTCAAGGGGGTTGCTGTTGAAAAATCCATGGGAAATATGTATTGTTAGTCTAAGCTAACAATATGTCACTCATATAGATATCATGTATTTCGTGCAATTTTTATTTACTGTATATACTTACAGATAGAAT
Source organism: Salticus scenicus (assembly GCA_963930645.1). Classification (NCBI taxonomy): domain Eukaryota; kingdom Metazoa; phylum Arthropoda; class Arachnida; order Araneae; family Salticidae; genus Salticus; species Salticus scenicus. The sequence goes on along the minus strand of OZ005654.1, from coordinate 67,757,101 downwards.
GGAGATCACTAAGTACTTCCTACATTCTATTTGTATGATAAAAAACGGTAATATTGGATCAGATTAGATAATAGCATTCAACCAAAAAACTATTTCAAGGTTTGGTATGCTACTAAACTTTTATCTGGACTCAAACAAAAGAAATTTTTTTATTTCTAAAATGCATTCATATTCTAATTTCCATTGAAATAAAAATCTAATATTGAAACTCTAATATTTATGATAACACTTTTTATTAACACGCATTAATGAAGAAAATACCAAGAAAAAAAAAAGATTATCTACGCAATGATGATGGATACCGACATCTGGATAATTAACATTATTGCCTTTAATTAGCACGTTTTATTATGCATTCTATAGCCTGCTAACTTATATTAAAAACTCATCATTATTATCCTAAATAGTTATTACATATTATTAGCTATGGCGCGCATCACCTGCAGAAATGTTTAAAAATAATGTTCCGTTAGTATCATAAGTGAATTAAGCCATCATTCTCAGCTTATGTTTACATTTAATAATTCCCATCATTTATCAAACGAAGTATTGTAACTACATAAATTTCGATAGAGAAATACACTTTTAAATTTTTACATACATCATAATTAATGTCATGACATGTACGTTAATTCTTTATTAGGATATCTAAACTATTAAATACTTAATAATTTTATTGCTTTAAAATGAAATTACTTTGCTTGGACGTATAAATAAAAGATTACCTATACATAAGTTTTATTAATAAAACATGTAAATGTTATTAGGCAGACATGGAAAATGCTTGTGTTTTATTTTACATATTAGTGAAATTGCAGTACCGTTTATTATTTTTTATTTTCTATTAAACACTGTGAGATAAATATATTTAATGGTCTAATAATTTATTACAAAATGTGAATATATATATATATATATATATATATATATATATATATATATATGTTTATCTGAATATAAATTCAGTTTACTATTTAAAATAATTAATATTTGTTTTAAATGCATCTTATGTGATGTTGCGTAAATGTAATCCTGTTTTAGCATGATTCTAATTTTACCTAATTTTATCTAATTCTCACTAAAGTTACAGTTTTTTTATGCATAAAGGATAATTAATTATTTTTAAAAATATATGAGCTCTTTATAATTCAACAAAGTTCCGATTATGAAAATAATATTAATAACCACAATTTTGAGTTCCACTTTTCTCAATTATTTAAGAAAGTTTAACCTCATTCTGCAACACATATCTACAAATCATTAAGGGATATGTAATGCAAATGGTGAGATTCTAAAAATTTTCGTGAATCTGGACCTCTCGAACCTTTAATGCATGTATATTATATATATATATATATATATATATAACGTATATCATATTTATATGTATAAGTTTCTAGAGTAGGTCTATACTCGAGTTGCTAACAAAAAAAAAAAAAAAAAAAAAAACTGAAATATCATTTAAAATCTTTATAGGAAAGTGTACTAATAACTATTGAGTTTAATTTTACTAGTATAACAATAGTTTTATTCAACTGTTTTAGCAAATTTTCTGAAAATTTTACGAGAATAAAAATTAAAGCAATTTTTCAAACTTCTAAAACTATAACAATTTCATGTTTTATTTCGTTCCTTAAATCTTAACATAATTATTATAGTTTAAAAGAAAAAAAAAATTCTCTTACAATGTTGTAACAAGTAATATTAATAAATGATGACTTTGTATGAAGCATGTTGTTACACTTATTCCCTTTCAACCAATTCATTATATGAAAATATAATTCTAGTAAAATATAATTGTAGCTTTATGGGCAAATTTAATTCTTCAGATGTTTAAAATGTATTCAATGTAAGAATAATATAATTTGCAAAAAAAATAATTCTAATATCATAACTATTATTAGATTTTTGAAATAAAGCTCCTTAATAAAATAGGAAATAGATATATACTTATATTTAAATAAATTTTAAATCTTATGTTGTGGCCTTAAACATAAATCTAGAATTTTGACTTTTTTCAATGTTTTACCATTTATCATATTAATATTTCTATTTTAATAGTTTATTATTAAATAAACTATTTATTACTGATTTTTTGTGTACATTTTTATTTAATAATTTGTTATATATATATATCCAGTTTTTCATTAATAAAATCGTAACTAACATTTATATTTTCTATTTCAAAAATTATTATTTAATATATTAAAAATGTAAGAATATGTAAACAGTGTTTTGTACAATAATATGTTGTGTGAAACAAATATTTGTCAAAATCATAATTTTCCAGTTTACAGAAATACACAAATGAAAAATAATTATTTATTCCTTCTTGTACTTTTATTTCAAATGTTCACTTAAAATATGTCTTATCTCACTTGTCTGCGTACATGTGTTGAGTTCTCTCGGAGATTTCTATTACAAATAGCTAATAAAAAACTTTTTTCGTAAATACCAATATGGTTTACCATACATAAGGAAAATCAAAACATTTTTTCTCACTATTTCCACTGTTCACAAAAATTTAAATTGTTACGCGCGGTTGCTTTTAAAATCGGGTAACAACGCCATTAAAAGTATCCAAAACGTGAGAATAATTTGTTATTTTATCGATGATAATTTCTAATGTAAATAAGTGTGTTTTTTATTAATTAAATAACGTAAAATCTCCTATTTGATTTCTTTATGATTTACAAAATTTATTATTAAATTAATTGTGATGCTTCGAAATTTTGCTTTACTTAAAATCACTGCACGGTCATCACAGCCCAAATCATTATTGTAATCTTTTTTTTTTTTTTTTTTTTTTTATGAATGCATCTTTTAACTAAGAAAATGTATTTACTTTTAATTTATTACTAGCAGGCTACGCCTGCTTCGCTGGTCACTAAATTTAAATGAATTTCCAAAGAACTGAATCACTATTTATTTTTTTATTACATTTTGCGCTTAGTAATATAATAAAAAGTCTTTTTGAGATCAAAAAGTCAAAATAACATATTATAAATTAAATTAAATTAAAATTTTCTTTGAGGTCAAGAAATCAAAATTACATATTACAAATTTGTGTAATTTATTTTATGTACCGTTTGCTTTGATATGAGAAAAATAAGTATACATAATTTATTTTTGTAGAAAAATTTCGTTTTTTATTAATATATAGGGATTTTAATTATGTCTAATAACGATACCAAAGAATGTTTCTAACATCAGTAGAATTTATAACGTTTTCCCTAAGATAACTAAATAAATATTAAATTATTTAAAAAAATAAATAATAAATAAATCGAAGTTCATTAATGTATTCATAAAAGGTTATTTTGTTTCAAATGTTCAGAATATTTTATCATTATTTTTTTTAAATAAGTGAATTAAGTACATCTCAAGCTCCAATGCGCTGTCCTTTGAGTAAAATCATCATTACTTTGCTAAAAGTTCACGATTTTCTTTAAAATGTCAAATCTTTCCGTTTAAACATCTTGCTTCTTAGTTATTTGAGAAATAAAATTAGAAATTGTCTTTTAATAATAATAATAATAATAATAATAATAATAATAATAATAATAAACTGGATAATTAAATCAAATTTGTAACTTATTACCGCTCTTTAAAAAATACATTGCTTGAAATTGTTCCTAAGACAAATGATGGGGCATGTTTAATTGCTGAAAATGTAAAATTTAATATTGTAAATGTAAAATTTTCGACAAAGAGCAACAACGGTGGGATTTCTTTATTTAATTTCATTTTCTCTATATATTAAAAAAAAAAGTTACTGTCACTGGCGTCATTTTTTTTTTTTGTCTGCGACAGCACCCACTAACGGAGGGCAGGGTCCTTCGCGTCATGAGAGGTATCAATGTGTTCCGAGTACTCCAAGGGATACATTTCAGCCGCTTAGAAATTTTTATCATTTTAATTAAAGAAGTTATTAACCAAAACGACAAGTTTATGAAGGTACTCTATTTGCCATTTTGAAAAAAGTTTCGCCCAGTGAAGTTGTTCTTCTGTCATGAAGTAATTTTACACGAGAAAATTAAAATACGATCCATTGTTGTACGTAGGTACGTAGGTTGGTTGGATTTCACATCGCACCAATACTGCGCTATTGGTAATTGGCGATGGTCTGGAACGACCCCTAGAGATGTTCCGAAGACATGTCCTCACAATTTTAAACCTTTCTTGATCCCCAGAAGTATAGCGGGGATGGGGACATGGAGGACTTTGCGACCACGACAGATTTTATGTGCAACAACCACAATTAGTGTACACGACGGTCTTTGGCCGGCTCAATTATCGAATCGGCAACCTCCCAATTACGTGCTCAGCGGTTTACCAGCTAGTGTACTGCGGCCCGAAAATATGGATGTAAAAAAAAAAAAAAAAAAAAAAAAAAAAAATGAAATATCAACTTTTTTTTCTCTACTCTTAGCAAATTAATCTTCCTAAACGGGAGAATTAAAATATGATCCATGGTTTTAGGTAGGTAGATAAATTGGTAGGTTGTGATTGACGCCGCACCATTACTGCGCTATGGATAATTGGTGACGGTTTGGGACGCACCCCTACGGATGTTCCAGATACATGCCACCACAGTTTTGGTCCTACACGAAGGGGACAGCTCCCCAGTTTCGGTGGGCCCCATAGAGGTGTAATTTTGATGGGGACACGGGTAATATGCACTATTAATATTCCTTTTCAGTGAAAGAAAGAAGCGAATAGGCGGGCAGAGTTCTGCGTATGTTAATAAGTAAAGTAAGTCGGCGAGGAGGCGAAGCCTCCTTCGGGGGTTGGTAAGCGGAACGAGCAGGGGGCAGAGCCCCCTAGTCTCTATATATTAAAAAAATGGGGCGTCAAATTTTGGCTGGCGTCACTGGCGTCAAATTTTTTTGTCTGTGACAGCAACTTCTAACGGAGGGCAGGGTTTTCGCGTCATGAGAGGTATCAATGTGTTCCGAGTACTCCAATTTAGACATTTCAGCCGCTTAGAAATTTCTATCATTTTAATTAAAGAAGTTATTAAATACAAACGACAAGTTTATGAAGGTATTCTATTTGCCATTTTGAAAACAAGTTTCTCCCAGTGACGTTGTTCTTCTGTCATCAAGTCATTTTACACGAGAAAATTAAAATATGATCCATGGTTGTACGTAGGTAGGTAGGTTAGTTGGATTTAACGTCGCACCAATACTGCCCCAATGGTAATGGTCTGGAACGCAGCCCTAGAGATGTTCCGGAGACATGTCATCACAATTAAAACCTTCAGGGAAGGGATCCCCCTCCGCTTTGGAGATCCCCAGAGGTATAGTGGTGATGGGAACATGGAGGACTTTGCGACCACAACAGCTTTTATGTGCACCAACCACCAATAGTGTACACGACGGTTTTTGGCCGTCTCAAGTATCGAATCGGCAATCTTTCAATTACGTGATCAGCGCTTTATCGACTAGGGTACTGCGGCCCGAAACCATGAATGTAAAAAATAAATAAATAAATAAATAAATAAATATCAACTGTTTTTTTCTACTTTTAGAAAATTAATCTTTTTACACGGAAAAATTTATGTATGATCCATGGTTGTAGGTAGGTAGATAATTAAGTAGGTTGTGATTGACTTCGCACCATTACTGCACTATGGATAATTGGCGACGGTCTGGGACGCACCCCTACGGATGTTACGGAGACATGCCACCACAGTTTTGATCCTACACGAAGGGGACCCTCCCCACTTTCGGTGGGCCCCATAGAGGTGTAATTTTGATGGGGACACGGAGGATATTGAGGCCACGACATATTTTACGTGCAACAGCCATTATTAGTATTACGTGCAACAGCCATCATATTATTGGTCGGCTCGAGAACCGAACCCACAATCTTCCAATTACGAGCTTGGCGCTCTACCGACTAGGGTACCGTGGTCCGGATTTAAGATTGTAAAAAAGAAATAAAAATGGTTATATACTAAAGCTGTAATGCAAAATGGTCTAGATATTATGATTTTATTTTTATTAATATATATATTTCAATGTGATATTGAATATGAGGATTTACATAACAATTTTCTGCTTTTGTCTTGTAATATGCACTATGAATATTCCTTTTCAGTGAAAGAAAGCAGCGAATAGGCGGTCAGATTTCTGCATGTGTTAATAAGTAAAGTGAGTCGGGGCGAAGACGAAGCTTCCTTCGGGGATTGGTGAGCGGGGCGAGCAGGAGGCAGAGCCCCCTAGTTATTTAAAAAAATAATAATTTACAGTGTAAATAAAAATTTGTTCAGCGTGCATAAATGGTATTTCTGCTTTTGAAGATATTTTTTTATTTTATTTTATTTTATTTTATTTTAAGTTTATTAACCGGCGATGAGGATTTTATTAAGCGGCAGTTTTAAAATTGGCCTGCATTTATTTGGATCCGATTCAGGCAATTTAATCAATTTAAGCGATTCAATTATTTTATTAACCAGTGGTTTAATTAAACGACAGTTACTGTATATATATATATATATATATATATATTTCTACCAAATAAAACAGTGTCTTCATTTATTTTTGCAATTATAGAGGAAAAAATAAATCAAATAATGATTTACTTTCATAAATATACAAAATCAATACAAAGAAAAAAAAAATAAAATTTAATAACTATTATCGAACATCTTTCTTATCAATTTAATTTTAAACTAGGAGGATTTAAATAAAGTTATTCTTTTTATACCGTTCAAATAACGTCGGTTCGTAAAACTTAATATATCCATTACATCGATAATCGAAAAAAAAAAAAATCAAATTTTGAAAATTAGAGAGCGTTTTTCATATAAGTTGAAACATACTTTATGAAAATATTAATAATTAAAAAATATATATATTAGCCGAAAACAAATAACCATCAAGTAAAACTGGGATTCAAAGAACGTTTCCCAATAATCTCTGCCAAGTGCAGAATCACATGAATTGCCTCTTCCTTTATCTACAGTACTAAAATTTCCGTGGACAATTTTAATGTGGCTTCAAGTTAAGTTACAAGTTGTGACCCCGACAAAAAGCTTTGTTTTTGGTTGCCGCTTTGTAGTCAAATAGTCAATGACATTAATTTTGGACGTTCTTTCCTAGCAATATAACTTCTTGAGCATTTGAAAAAAATATGTTTCCGTCATTTTTATCGCGACGTATTAAACTTTAAAATTTCTTCAAATTTAATAATCGTCTTTTTCAAACACTATCTTAAGAAATGCATTTTTCGTAAGCTTTTCAGGCCTTGATATTCTAGTATCGTAGTTGAAAAAATACTGCCGTCTTTTTAACTTAATTTATCAGTAAGTATTGAACTTTCTCCTCTAAAGCGATGGTGAAGAATGCTTTTACGATTTTGTCTACTGATATTTGAAAACGCTTAAAATTTTCTTAGTGTCTTTTTAATTTTCAAATTTGAACAACAAATTTTTAATGCAGATTATATTTCACTATTGTCTATGGTGTCCGAAATTAAACTTCCCTATTTTGAAGTTGTCAAGAGACGAAAGTATTGTTGAGAAAGTTTTTTAATTTAATATAGAACATAACGAAGGTATGTGGGAAATTGCTTGAGTAACCAAAAATTATTTCAAATTTTCGTAACCAGGTTGCATTTTTAATGCATTACACATTTAGAATACATTATGATAGCTTACAAATTTTATTACAGCAAGACATGTTTAGCATAATGGACATGATTGTTGCTACCATCTGGAACCATAAGATAGCATGTTCCACAGCCTGTCTGTTCGGAAATATGTCACAAACATGTCATGAAATTATCTCTTTAAGATCAGGTAAAGTTCTTTGATTATCACGACTTACCTGACCTTTCAAACTCCCCTAAAGCCAAAAGTCGCGTGGATTGAGATCTGGGAGCCAGGAAGGCAATGGGACATGAAGTGCATGACTCATTATAAAGCTCTCCCTGGTGACGAAAATTTGAACTATTTATCTTTATTAATTCAAATAAAAACCCGTACTCATTATGTCCTACACTAAATTTTATGATTTTCTCAACAATAGTGTCGTCAGTAAACAGCTTTAAATTAGGGTTGTTTATTTCCGGGCACTCTGTATATATATATATATATATATATATATATATATATATATATATATATATATATATATATTTATATATATAGGGGGTACGTAAGCGTGTGTGTTAATTCATAAAATATATATTTATCAAAAATAAATATTCAAAATTGTAAATTAAAAATGCACGTAACATATTTGATATTTCCGAATTATGTTTTAAATTCGAAATACAATTGAAATAATGAAACAGTTTTTTAATAATAAATTTTAACCGTAAAAAACTGCCTAAAAAACTGCTTAAAAAAACTGCAAAATATGGAATACAATCTATAGTGTGTATGAAACCAATGTAAATATTTTTACATAAATAAGTCAATTATATGTTAATAAAGCAGAAAATAACTTTTCACGACGCCTTGTCTCTAAAATGTAAAAATTCTTATACAAAGCATTATTTCGACTATAATACACTAATCAATTTCGACTGTAATACTATATATTTCTACTTAGAAATATTATAAAATAGTATTTCGACTATGAAACAAATTTCAATCCTTAAAAATGAATCACCACAGTCTTTGTTTAATATGTACAAAATTTAGGGAAAAAATAATAATAATAAGTGGAGGTATCTTAATATTATTTTAAATAAATATGACAGCAGTAAAAATAGTGTTTCAAATAGTAATTGAGGAACAAACATTCAAACAGTGCATTTTTTCCTTTGGATACAATTTTTAAAACAACACAAAAACTAATAAATTTAAAAATAACTAACTTAATTATCGTTTGTTTTGATGTATTAGTAGATACTTGTAAAATACATAGACATACTATTTTTATGTTAAGTTTAATAAAAAGTACCTAACTCAGTTTTTTTTTTTTTTTTCCCGAGAAAACACGGTTTGAGTGTTTGCTCCTCAATTATGTTTTCTCTGTTTTTGTAAAACGAAGGTAAACGTATAAAATCCACAAAAATGTATGTTAATTACTATAAATGCGTTGTTTATAATAAATTTCTGATATTATATTACCGTTCAGAAGATACTAGAATAAAAATAAGAAAACTGCATATATATATATATATATATATATATATACTTAAATAAATGTTGAAATTTGCAATTGCTTTCGAATAAAGTTCCTTAAAGTAATCCCTCTTAAGATAAAATTAAAGGCTATGTAAAGATTGAAAGGTTGTCTAATATTACCTAATTTTCATGATATTTACGATAACTTTTACCTTAAGATAAAATCTAAATAATATTAATTTCAAATAATAATAAAAAAAATATATACGTATATTAAAAAAAAAAAAAAAAATCTAAAAGTATATGTATTTTCTAATCTAATGTAGTGATTTGCTTTGTAGATATTAGATTTGTCCTCGCCTTACAAAAGCATAACTGGGTTTATTAAAATACTCCCCCAATTAATTTAATCTCTCGGTTTTCAAACTACGATTTTTCTAATTAATTTTAAAAAGCTGCAAGAGAACAGGTCTTAAAATAAAAAGTGCTGCTAAAAAATCGCCTTTCATCTTATGCGAGATGTACGTTCAAAATACTTTAGTCATAATTTTATGTTTAATTAAAGACAAATTTCAACAACTACACTCGAAGTGTCTTTTCGAAATATTAATGGCTTTGCCTGAGGTGACAAAAGCTTTCTTTATTTTTAATGTTGCATTAATTATAAGTATGAAAGTGTGTGCACCTAAAGTTAAAGGAACAATGGAGAGCACTTAAGTTTCCTCAACTGTCATTTGAAGAGCTACACCTGATATGTATATATATATATATATATATATATATACAATATTAAAAAAAATATATTCTATCTAGTGACATTTTCATTTTTTTTTTTTATACTTAATTTATGTTCAGAATTTTTTTTTCTGCTTTAAATCATCTGAAAGGAAATTTTATTTCCAATATATAGAGCATAGAAAAAAAAAAACTAATTTAAAAAATACTGAATATTATACAAAACATTATCTATCCGTTTATTTTTAGGACTGAAGACTATTAGGACTAAAGACTATTAGTCTCAATCTGAGAATTTTTACGATACCAGTTTTACGGTAGTTGGACTTTTATCGAAATCTAAAATTTATCGAAAATATAATTGGATAATTTGAAAGCAGTGTTATAATTTGAAAAAAAAAAAAAATTCTAATAGTACTCCGTCTGAAACTAAATTCTGGTTTTGCCAGGATGTCATCTTTTTTATTTTTTTTTTTTAAAGAAAAAGAAAAGAAACTTAATAATACTCAGAATCGAAACAAACGCTATCGAAAAAGTTTTTAGCAGTGAGAACAATTAGTCTTTATCTGCGGATTTTTATGATAGTTGGACATTTGTCGAAATCTAAAATTTCTTTTTTTTTTCTTTTTTTTTTCATGTAACAGTTTTTTGGAAACTATATTCATGATAAAAATTATAAAATAAATAAAAAAATCTGGAGTGACTCCACACAACATTCTAACATTTAATAATTAATGTTTCTATTTAATGATTTAAACGAAATAAGTTGATATATAAACAAAATTAAAAATTGTAATAAGAGTTTAAGTTTTAAGTACCTTTGACTAACTTGCATATCGTTTCAGTGTACATTTTCAAACACATGGAGTATATTCACTGTAACAACAACAATAACACAAATCTGATAACTAAATAATAATAATATCACTAAAAATTCTTGGAGACAATGTTGCCAAGAAATATACGCATGCTATGCAAATTTGTGTGTGTGTTGATTAAAATTTTATAAATTAGAGTAATGGAGAGAATATTATTTTTCAACTGATATTCCCCGTGTGTTACACTGTAAAATATCTCGTATTAAATATAATTCTTCAATTTTGTACTCCAGGATTAAACCAGAGACCTACGAGTATTAGGTGAAAATATTGCCTGTCATTCATGTGCGCTATTGTTTGTAAAAATGTTAAACTACTAAAAATAAATGTAATTTTATGAAATAAAAAAAAAATACTTTCCTTCTACTTTTTTGTCATATATATATATATATATATATATATATATATATATATATATGAAAGGTAAATATTTAACCCAGTTTAATCGTGTGAAAATCGCTTGTCAAAACTATAAATCGCAAATAATTTTTAATTTCCCCTTTAAGTTTTGTTCATGGCAGGTGACAACGCGAAAATCAAATTATAGTTCAACTTTAAGAGAAAATTTAGCTTACCAAGTGCGTTTTGCAACTAACTGCGATTGGGGTCTTACATATTAATTAATCTCAGATATCTTGAATCTCAGCTAATGAGGCAATCAGCAATTTATTAACTAACTGGAATCGAGATCTGGCGAAAAACCGAAAAGACAAAGCAATCGAAATAGTTTTTTTAATTCATATAACAATATAACGATCACTAGCAAAACTTCCGGTCCTCCGGGCCCTTGGTCCACGGGGAGTCGGCGCAATCCCCACCGAATGTACTCAGTAATCCTCTTAAACATTTCTTCCCGGACAAACAGTGAATACCAATTCAGGGTTCCTAAATTTCGGCCAGCTCTGCATTTTAGTAATTAATAAAGGAATATTAGTTAATCTGATATATATAGAGAGAGATATACAGATAGATAGATTAATTGATAGATAGATAGATAAATAGTTAATCAGACAGTTGAAATTTAAGGATTATTCAATATAATCAGTATTCAAACAATCAATATGATCAAAAAGAAAGACCACCAAATCAAAAAAAAAATGGAATAAATTGGAATTAGATAACTGCATATTTGCATTCGAAAGTTATCAAGGGCCGTATAGAACACAAATATGCAAAAAGAATGTTTTTCTGTCTCAACGATAGCAATAGCTAAGAATTTGTCTCTCTCTATATATATGACGATAATTATATATTAAGTGGTAGTTTCCCAATAAATAACTCGTTATTCTTATATAAATCGATATGTGGAAATACAAACGTTACATTTACACAACATGTAGAGTTAAATTAGTTAATTTTTAATTTTTATTTATTTATTTATTTTTAATATATTTTTTTTATTTTTTTATTTTTTTTTTTTTTAAGTACCATTATATTTTTTTCTCCAATTGTTTTTACATTTTTCCTATTACATTTTATAATTCACAGTAACATTTGTGTGTATATGTAATATTTATATTTTCGTAAATTTAATGTGAAGTTTGTATGGTTATTAGTTTTTATATGTATATCGTATTTTTTAAATATATATATCAATTCATACTATTGTATTATCTTTGGAGATAATTTAATAAAACAATCAATATTGTTTAAAGATATAAATATCTAAAGATATAAATAAAATTCTTTCTAAGATAACAAAATATATTTAAAGATTTTTGAATTATTTTTATCTCCTGCTTACTGTAAATGCAAAATATACATTGAGGTTATAAATCTCAATTAGGCTGATAAATCCTTTTTTACTAAACTGTAATTTTAAACAGTAGTATTGGATAAGATTATATAAATTTCATTTGAATAAAATTGATATATTTTACATGATATGATTTATTTATAATTTTTGTGTGTGTGTGTGTGTAAATTTATATGAATGTACATAAAATTATATATATATATATATATATATATTATTTCAAGACTATGCTAAATTTCAATAAATATATTTTCTATTGACCAGATATTTTAATGATTGAGAGGTATTCATTTACCACAATGGAATTTTTAACACACACATATACATATGAAAATTTACAATTATGAATGCTTTGTTTTTAAGTAAATTTCACATAAATGATTGCACTCAATTGCACTTTCTTAAACGTCGTTCTGTGAGAGTACAATAAAATTAAGTATTGAATTTATTAAAACCAAGATTTAGCAGATATCGTTTACACAGATTTAGTTTTCTCTTAAAAAATCTAATAATGGGTTTTATAAACATAGCTATTTCTTGTAATAAAAGTTACTTACTCTTCAAAACAAAAGTAAAAGAATTCAAAAACTAACTTTTAAGCATACCAATACAGTTTCTTCTTAATAAAAATTGTAAAGTTGTGTGTGTTTAAAAAGAATAGTTAAGTGCGAATATTTACCCTCTATGGCGTTGTTTTAATAATGGATTTAAATATCTATTATCTTTAAATAAATAAACTTTAAATATAATATCTTTAAATATATATTATTTAACGTGTCTAAATCAGCATTTTCAATTTGATTATTATTTCTCTTGTCTTTATTTATTGTTGGAAGTAAGCAAAAATAATAAATAAAGAACCAATAATCTATTAAAGTAGTACAATAGCGCCTTAGCTTTGGATTTCTACCAACCACTGCATTCACATTTTGAGAATATTTCGTATGTTTTGTAATGTTAAAATTAATAAATAATATAAAATACGTACGGAAATGTTCAAATGTCAAATAGTGCATCATATTCGTGTGGAGAAAACATATAGTTACTCCCTTTTCGTGTCTGACAGTAAAAATATTTAAATTATAATTTAAAATTATAATTTAGAACTTTTGAGTTATATATGTATTTGAAATTGTATGCTGTATCATTTGTTTGTAAGCATCGTTATTTATAATTATATTAAAAATATTATAGTTTTAAAAAATTAAAGAACACCGTTTTATAGAAATGTGAACTAAAAAAACACAAAATATCTATCTTAGTATTAAAATGCAGGGTAAGAGAAAATCGTGTGAGTGACACACCGTAATATTTACATATATTTAAATCTTTAATTAAAATAACTTAGAATTAAACAAAAACCATTTTTTAAATTTCTCCCCTGACTGGGATCGAACGCTGGACTTTTAGGTTCGTAGCGCGGAGCATTACCTCAATGCCACATCGTTCACGTAGGGAAAGTATTTTTTTACAATATAAATTTTTTGTTTGCTCCTAGAGCAGTTACAAACATACATACATACAGGTGAAGCTAATAAAAGCGTGTTAAAAAAAATAGAGTATGAAAAATGTAATGTAAGAGTAATGTATGAAAAAAAAAAAAAAAAAGAAATTAAAAGAAATTAATATACTTAACAAACGAAACATAGTTTAAGATACTTATTTTACTGCAAATAAATAAATAAATAAATAAATAAATAAAAAATAAAAAATCATTTTTTTTCTTCATATGATATTTTCGCCGTCACAAAAAACTACAGATTGTAAAGGAAATACAACACCGCAAACTGCAGCATCAGTCGGTGTTTTTTGCCTTAGGGAAATTTTTTTCGCCATTAATGCATTATCTACCAAGCCAATGTCGCAATTAAAATTTCATATAAGTGCTAGCAGGAGACAAAATAAGAAATAAACTGTGTTAATCATAAAACTGTGCGATTTACAGGACTTTGATTTGCATATTTCTCTTTTACATCCATTTAGCGTCATCTATCTAATTTTTTTTTCTTTACTCAAAATACCCCGTAAGTTTCTCGAAACAAAAGCTAAACTATAAAGGGTTTTACTCACTGTTTTATTTTAATTCAATCAATGCTCAGTGGTAATCCAGTGTTTGCTGATTGTAAATAAATATTGATAAAATCCCCTATAATCTTCCTTTTTTTTGAGAGTAACAGAAATTATGTTATGTAATTAAGTATGAATTCAATAACCTATGAATTCAACCTCTGGCTACTAAATTATGAAAAAAAAAAAACAAACATTAAAAGCTTCGCGTATATGGTGATATATAAGGTGTATAAGGTATATAAGTGAAAGGTGAAATATATTTCACGTATAAGGTGAAATATATTTCATTACTGAAATTGGATAACAATTATCATTTGGTGTAATGAGAAAAATATATAACAAAAAAAAGATATAGATTTTTAAACAAAGAATCACTTTATTACATTCTTATCAAAATGATAATTGGTTTCCGTTATTGAAATTCCGCTATCATGGGGATTGCTATTAAAACTTGTTTATCTACAGATATTTATTAAAACCATTGAAATAATTTCCTAAATTATTTGACACATATTACCATTTTTCTTTTATAAATGAATTTTTACTTATTTTTATAAATTTTTATTTATGTTGTCACACATATGAAATATATAATTAACATGTCATTTTTCTTAACATTTATTCAATGCTTTCAATTTTAATGATTTTTTTAAATTTATTTAGCGGATAATTTGTAATTAAGACAGAGAGTAGACATAGTTATGTTTCCCTCTAAAATATATGCATATGTTTATTTTTCAAAAGAAAACAATTTAGCAATTCAAATATTACTAACGGAGGGACATCATGAAGTTTAATTTATTCTTGAGAATTAGCGAAAATTGCTTATTATAATACATTGTAAATATACATTGATCGTTAAGTATTTTATATTGTAAAGTACGGATGTTAATATTATTATTATTATTAGTTTCCACAAACAGTAAATCTAATGAACGCACATCCACCACATAAGTATACACTGTAAAAAGTTAATATATCGTCTGCATACATGAATGCCACTTTTCATTAAGTCTAAAAATAATCAAATCATATATTAAAAAAAAAAAAAGAAAAAAAGAAAAAGAAAAAAAGGAAAAACAATAAAAAAGAATGAAAAAAAAAATGCGAAACGGCGAATGCAACAAGTATAGCAGATAATACGCAATGTACAATTATTTTTTCCATGCCCATTTGTTTACGAATATCTGGTCCAAAGAATTCCACTATATATATATATATATATTGGGAAGTATTTCCTTACATAGCAACAGATGTCGCTGTCTCTGATGTAACCTGCGAACGAGCTGACAAGCACAAAAGCTAGTTGGTATCCGGCTACAGTGGTAAGCTGTTATGACCATCAGCGCGGAGGCTGATCCCATCGTTACACCATAGTTAGAGCATGAAATGCTCAGATTAGTCGGAGAGAGCCCAGGGACGCTTATACCTTGTTTCTGTAGTGTAGTATAGTAAGAGAAGATGCTTAAATACTGCTTTGTGACAATTTCTTAATGTTGTGAACTTCTTGTTAAACCATTAGAATTAGCACTTGGTTGCTGGCGAATATCAACTGCTGATATAGTAATTCTTAGAAGCATTTTTGAGTAATCTTTATTTCGTATGTCTTCAAATAGTGTTGTGTATAATCAAGATCTACTC
This sequence comes from Salticus scenicus, assembly GCA_963930645.1. Lineage (NCBI taxonomy): Eukaryota > Metazoa > Arthropoda > Arachnida > Araneae > Salticidae > Salticus > Salticus scenicus. Next base: position 67,740,936 of record OZ005654.1, on the reverse strand, counting down.
ATTGACCCCAATCCCTAGACTCCAGGCAAGATCTTACATATATATATGTATATACAAATTTCCCAAAGAAGGTAAAATTATTGATACATATGCAAAATAATAAGTAAAAAATAATAATAACAGAAGAAAATACTTCCATTATTTTATTTAAAAACAAGTGCTTCTCTTATTAAAATGTAATACACATTGCAATAAAATATAATAAAATAATTATGAATTTTACAAAGAATAATAATTATGGATACCTTTACAAAATAATAAGTGAAAAATAAAATAAAATAATAATAAAAAAATAGATAACTACTTATTAACGTATGTAATTCGATACCTTATAGAAATGTAAACCATACAAATTGATAACAAATAATTTCAAATTTTGCTTATGAAGCTGCTGTATTAAGTATACGCTTTGTAAAAGAGAGTTCAATTTCGTTATTTCTCAACATCCTTGCCTGAGTCATCTTTTCTATAGACGTCAGATCACCCCCCCCCTAGAGGTGATCCAGAGACAGTCCATCACAATTTTGATCCTCCACGGAAGGGATGGCTCTACCACTTCGGTGTCCCCCAGAGGTATAATTTTTTATGGGAACATGGAGGACACTGCGGCCACGACAGATTTTACGTGCTCCAGCCACCATTAGTGTATACGACGGTCCTTGGTCGGAACGAGCACCGAACCCGTAATCTTTCAATTACGAGGCCGGTTCTCTACGGACTGGGCTACTGCCTCCCCAGCCCTCCCCCCCCCCCCAAAAAAAAAAGAGTCAGGAAAAGACAATGAGCAGTCCTGTTTAAACACAAATATAAACTGGATGCAAGCGACAATCGAATTGATCAAAGAAAGTGAACTGTAAAAATCAACATCCTAGGGAACAAGAAAGAAATTGTCATAAACATACATAAACGAATGAAATTTGTATACACCGAAGAGTTTTTCTTCAAAATATTGTATATAAATATCGCAACGATTGTACTTAGTATTAACACATAGATGGACAAAAGTATAAAAATTTTAATAATAATGGCCAATTACTCTATTTGCTTCTAAAATAATAAGAAAAATATCAGTTACATTTCATTTCTTAACATTTTCACTCTTCCAGGTCGTTCAATATACACTTATATAAAATTTGCATAATTTTAAACAGAACATTTTTTCTTCAAACCTAAATTTAGAATAAAAAACTCAGCTTTTTAAATTATATAACGTTCATAAAAATGCATTATATAACATATCTAAAAGGAAACTAAAAGTCACTGTTATGTTTTTGTAATAAAATACGCATGTACTCTAATATAAACATCTAAAATTTAAGCATATATATCACCAAGGCATTAAATTGGATTTTTTATACATTATAAAGAATAAATGCATTTTTTTTTCTATTCTGAATTCCGTTAAAATAAAAAGAGAAGAGCGTCACATTATGCGGTTAAAGTGTCAGAATGTTCAATAAAACATGATAAACTACTATAACAAGCAATACGTACTGTTTTTTTTTTTTTTTTTTCTTTTTTCTGACATGTAATTTGTTTCATACTGTGACACTTAATAATATGAAGATAGCGCAAAAAGAAGAAAAAAAAGTAAATTGAAGGATGACGACACAAAGGCGGTTTTGTTCTTCATTTTATATGTATTAGGAAATGTTTTTACTCAGAAATATATTTCCAGGGTTTCAACTGTCGCAGTTCCAATAAATCAGATTATGTTTTTCAGTTATTTTCTTAAAAAAGAATCAGCTTTACAATAATAAGACTTATGTAGACATAAATAAAATTTCCTTTAAACCTGAATTCTTTTAGAGAACGATGGGCCGATGAGTTTGCGAGATTTACAATAGTACATATTATGAGAAATATATTAATTTTAATACAAAATAATGTTTTTCAATAAAAATAACTTAATATGGCAAACTGCACGTGTTTTATAACCTAATGATGCAGAGCGATTTAGGAAAAAGCTTACTCTAACGATATAAATCTATATTATTTATTACGTTTTATTAATAATCTAAAAATTAGAATGTAAAGAAGTGTTCTATAAGTTCTTTTACGTTTAGTTATGTAGCATATGGTTTTACATTTAATAAAAATTGTAGTTTTATTTTATATTAAGTAAGTTTTTTCGTTTATAGTTATAAAAATGCTGTTTTATCGAATTCGGAACTTTTTGTGCGACCATATCTAAGATTCATTTTTTTTTTATTTTTTAAATGCCTCTAATTAAAATACGCGTAACACTTTTAAATTACATGAATTAAAAATATGTGTGTTTCAAAACATATTACTACTGCAAAAATATATTTTTTAGCATAGCATATTTATTAATGAAAGTTCAGATTAACTGCATTTTTTTAAACGCATACATAAATAATACATTTATGAACCATTTAAGTACCATTTCAATAATTTTCAATATTATCTTTTGAACATATCTGTAATAGTTTTCTACCAATCAAAGTTCAAGTTTAGGATCTAAATTAATTTTTAAAACAACCATATGTGTATACATTTTTAAAGGATTCGGCTTACATTATACAGGTCAGTAACTAAAAAACTACATAAGATATTTCATATGTTTCTTGTTGATTTGTGATCACTGAAACTAAAATGTATAGTATAAAATGTTCATCATGTGTATTTTTATTTTATTTATTTTATTTTTTGCATTGTTATTATTGTTGTTATCATTATATTCAAAATACATATTTTTAGTTGATTTTTGTGTAAAATAATGAAAATTAGTATCCTAATTCATTATAAATGCATTTAATAAATAGTTCTCATATTTAAAAAATAATAATGAAATAAAACTGAAAAATAAATAAATAAATAAATAAATAAATAATACAAAATTGCCAGTTGAACGAGGTCAAACTTTTCCTGAAATAGAGCCAAATGGGGGTGGTTAGCTAAATAAAACGAAAAACGCAACCACTTTATTTTGCAAAAAGGTGTCAGGGACATATTATTCTTATTTTATGAGATTTAACATATCTTCAAAAAGAAAACACAAGCATCCCTGGTGGTAATCAGTACAAAGGACAAAAGTGAAAGTGAGTTTGGGGGAGAGAATAGCTAAAAAAATTTTTATAGGCAATGTATTGTGGATTAACCGTTTGTTTAATCATGATAATATATTTAGTTTAATGTAAAAAAAAAAATGTTTTTTTTTTTTTTTTTTAATCCATGTAATATATATATATATATATATGCTGTACATGTATTTCTGTGTGAGGGGTCACAAAAAAGGGGAAGGGGCCACCGTCACCCTCCCCATACCGCTTCAGTTATAGTGTCCACATTTATTAAGATAAAATGAAGTTTATTTTAAATTTGTCTTCAAACTTGCCAATTTTGATTAATTTTTTTTAAGAAGCAACATAATACGAACATCAAAATACGATATTTGGATTTCCAGCAATCCTTATTATTTAAATATATATTTTTAATTATGTTGGATATATTTATGCCTACAGACCAATTACTAAAAATTGGACTTTCGTATATAGGTCACCTCAAAACGAGATATTATACAAAAAAAAAAAAAAAAAAAAAAAAAGATTAAAATAGAATTTTTAAAAATGCTTTGTTTATAGTATTTATGTGAAACATTTATTTTTCTTGATGAGTAATGTTTGTCGAGATATTAAAATGTGGCAAATTATTTTCACCAATTACATTCAATAGAAAATGTACACTTAGCTTCATTTTGGTTAGCCCTATATATTGTCTTTAAGCTACATGCATATCATAATTTGTACTTAAATTTATCTTATATGAAAAAAAAGTAACACAAAATGGAATACCAGTAAAGTGTAGCCCCAATATATCCAAAGAATTCTACTAACCCTCAAAGTGAACGATGAATAATTGACATGGAATTATGCATATAAAAAAGATATTGTTATTTCCTTTTTGTCTAAGGCAGATGTTTACCCTGTACTTATCAAAAAATTCCACTTTAGACGTAATGTATTTGATTTTTACATGGGTGACCCTGTAGATGAACCATTTTCTTGATCTGAAAAAAAGTTATCGCAACATTACTGTATCATACATGTTTAGAATACCAAGTTTGAATTTCCTACTGCGCTATTTGTTTTTCAGATATGCTGATAACACACACACACACACACATACACACAGATAGACCAATCGCTAAAAGCATTATTTTGTAATTCAGGGAGCTTCAAAATGTGTAAATACAACAGACACACATTTTTTAAAAATCTGACCCACAAAAAATATTTTCTCTACCGTATATACAGGATCTGTACGAAAAGTATCCGACTTTGAATTTACCCGCGCGTGGTCAGATTCTAAAACGAAGCCACTGTGCACTGTGGGAGGGGTGTATGTGCGCTTAATGCGCATGCTTGAATTTCCCCCCCTCGATCAGTGTACAAGTCGTTTCCTGCAGGCAGTCGAGTAAAGTACTGTTATACGCGTTCGTCTCATTTTTATTTCTCTAATAATGACTAAACGACTTGATTTGAGGTCTTGCATCAAATTTTGTCAATAGATTAGTGATTCTCAAAGTGAAACAATTCGTAAAATCCAGCAAGTGTTTGGAGACGATGCTGTAAGGGATCACACAAATTAAGAAGTGGTTTAGCAGATTCAAAAGTGGCCGCACGTCGTAAGAGATTGACCAGCGTTCTCGAAGGCCACAAATCGCTCGAAATGCAGTTGTTGTTGAAAAGGTGGAAAATCTGATAATGAAAGATAGTCGTTTGACTGTACGAGAGATTGCTGAACGAGTTGTGATCAGTTCCCAAGCTTCTGTCGGTGGAAGAGAAAAAAATCCTCACAGTTGCACAGGACCTACTGGACAATATCAACACTGATCCTCGCTGTTTTCAAAATTGAAAATACCATTGAAAGGATCCCGTTTTTAGAGTAGAGATGAGATAATGCAGGCCGAGACGGCGGAGTTGAACATCATTCTTAAAGAAGCTTTGCAGTTGTATTTTCAACAATGGAAGGAATGCTGGGCTAAGTGCGTGGAAGCGCAAGGGGGGGGGGGGCTACCTTGAACGGGATTAGGATCCCAATCCTGCAAAGTAACTAAGGTATTTTTTCTGGTAAAAGGTCGGATACTTTTTGAACAGACTTTGTATGAAAAAGAGAAAGTGAAAAAGTACGTGATGAGCAAGAAAATAGGTCACTTTTTGATTCAGAATCTTCTAAACATAAAGTTATATTAAGAATGTAACGCTAAATAAAATCTAAAATAACATTAATGCAGCTTTTTTAATTTAATTTACTTTCATTTAAAAAAAAATGTCTTTAAATGCATAGTTTAGCTTTATCTTGCCGAATATTGCTGCTTACAATATTTTATAAAAAATGTTACTCTTAAAGATATTTTCCTTAAAAATGTGGATAGTGTGTTAGTTATTTCTTCAATAAAATCTAAATGTCTTTCCCCATAATTTATTTTTTAAATAAGACAGTTTTTTTTTTTTTTTTTTTTTTTTTTTTTTTTTTGTATGAAACAATAAATTTTATCTCTGTTAGTTTTTATAATTAAAAAGAAGTGTTATTATTTAGTATGTTTGCTCATCATCAACCGTAACTAAAATAACTTGATGTATGAAAATATAAAATGGGTGGTTTGAAAATAAAAGTTACGTTAAAAAAATATATTATGTTTTATGAGAACATTATTATATAATTCATTTGCTATTGCCTTTTAAATAAAAAAAATGAAAAAGAAAGAAAATCTGTTTTATGTGTTTTAAAAGCTAATTTAGTTTTATTATTATTATTATTATTATTATTTTATAAAACATATGTATCCCATTTAGATTTTCTGATACAATGTTAAATATCAAATTCAAACATTTTAAAACTTGCTTTTATTTTTTTTTCCCTGTAAACATGAGTTACTTAAAATAAAATTCAAATTATTGTCATCAATATCTATGATCTTTTATTATACATTTAGTGCAAATTTTAATTACTATAGATAAAATAAACATGAATAATTAAGACTTTGAATATAGATTTGGATAACAGTATAAATATATTTAAAAAAAAAAAAAAACTGAACCATCATAATTTTGAAAATGCCATTATGGTAAAGATTATACTTTGTATTGATTATGTGCAGTTTCAGTATGCTAGATAATATATAATATCGGTATTTAAGACAAAGGAATTAAATTATATCTTTGTATTTTAAAAATCCCTTTAAAAAATATTTTTTTTTATTAATGAATGAAATTTTAAATGTTATAAACATAAAATAATTAAAAGATTTTATGTGTGATGAGAAAACACTCAGATATCAATTTTCTGATATATAAATCTCATCCTTGTTTTTGAAAAGTTTAAATAATTTTATTAACGATATTGAAAGATTTAATAAAATTTAAAAATACAGATTCATCGATGTTGATTGTGCATAGCAGCATGAAATGCCACAAATAAACCTGATGTTTGCGCGATGAATTAATAAGATTAATTTCATTCAAATTAACAACTTCATGCATGGGTGATTTTGGGTATAAAATTTCATTGACTCAAGCACAAATTTTTAGGTTAGTTTATGAGCGCAACCAAAGAGTTAATTTTAATTAGAATATGCTTTATTATGGTACATTTAACTTTTCCATGATCTTTTAAATAACAAAATGTTTCAATTAAAATTTAATCTGGTATTAATTTTCGTTAGTTTTAAGGTAAAGATAATTTTATTTAAAGGATATTAACACGCAATACAAATGTAATTATGTAAACGAAACAAGTAGCTATATAAAATAATGTAATCCAAATTTAATAGTTGTATTATTAAAGTTAAATCCTTTAATACAGATACAAATACATTAAATTAGTTTTTGTGATTGTAGTATATTCGATCTTATATTATGATTAGTTCTGGAAATTTGAAAAATTTAAAACCACTTCTCTAAGAAACGTAAGGTAACGCTATGGGAGTTTGAACACAAGTCAACATAAAGTTATACAAAATCTAAATTTTAATTTTTTGCTTAACTGTTAGTGCATAGATTTGAAGTAATCCTTCTTCTACGCATTTCCATTACTATTTTGTTGTTATACTATGATTTAAAGCAACATCTGTAATAAAACCAAGAAGCTATTTTGCGCAATCTCTCCTTAAAGGGTTGTAGAGATGGTTAGGACAGATTGAGCTTAATTTTATTTTAGCTAAAAAAATTAATTAACTTAACTTAATTAACTTTAACTTAACTTAATTTAAAAAACTATTTTTGTATTACATGTAAGTATTACATTTTAATAATTAAAATAATAATAATAATAATAATAAATTATTATTTTTTAAGAGAACAAATCAAAGAAGGAGATAAAACAATAAGACTAAATTATAAAAAATAGCATTTAGTTACTAGATAATATGTTTAAATTGAAATTAATAAAATTCCTTTCCGAATTGCATGGTTTCTTGTTTAAATGACCTAATGTGTCGTTGTCTATAATCTTTGCGCTCGTTAATATGTAAAAATGATACAACTTTCATGCAACCACCTACCACAATTAAAATTTATAAACGAGTCCATGGGTAATGTTTTAATTAAAAAATATTTTATAATCTTACCATTCTATAAAAATTCCTAGAAAAGGTTTTGAAAATTTAATCAAACATTTTTTGAAAACGAGAAAATAAATCATGTTTAATCTTAGACTGTTCAAGCAATGTACATGCACATTTAAGTTGGCACTTCGTTATCGATATTATAGAACTACCTGGAGTTTCAGAGCGCCCACTGTACTCCTTCCTGCCGATCCTCTGTGTGCGAAATCTCTCCTAGCTTTACCTTATATCATAAAAATTATGATTGAATAAACACTAAATCTGCTATCTGAAAAGCAATATTTATTATTGAGTGGTGAATTACAGAAACAATATATATATTATTGTCACCTAATTTATTACGTATCAAAAAAAAATAATAATAATAATAACAATAATAATTTAAAAAAAATGAAAAAAATTATCTAGTATTTTTGTAAACTTATAGTTTACCATAAAGCATTTTAGCTGCTAGTGTACCCGAATAAAGAAATAATATTTGGCATTTTTATAAAATGAGTGAAAAATAACCCACTGCTTCATATGCAAATGGATTTCCTTTGCACCCTTTCAATGACAGCCCGAACACTAATTTATCAGTCAACACAATTTTGGTTAAAAAAAAAAAGAGAGAGAGAGAGAGAGAGAGAGTTATTTATGATACAAATTCAGTAGTCACCCAATTTTCTCTTGTAGAACTTTATTTATTTATTTTTATTTATTTATTTATTTATTAATAAAGAAAACAATTTGAAAAAAAAAAAAAAAAAAAAAAAAAAAAAACTTATGGCTAATTCTGGCAAGTTACTTTTATTTAAAAGCAATGAGATAAATTTTGTTTTTCTGTACTAGTAATAAGATTGCGTGTTCGTCAGAAATTTCTTAATTTTATGTACTGTTTTATGCAGGATTTACATTAAATATGTAAATAATTGTTACCTATATATTTGTAATATGTATTCATTGCTACTACATTTTTAATACATCTTGAGCATTGTTAAAAAAAAAGAAAATTTGATTTTTTTTTTTTTTTTCAAGTTTTGCGAAAATATATCGTCTCCGAAACATCTTGAATCATATCAGAAAAATAATTATGATATATGAAGTGATTTAATTTTAAACTTCAGATGATTTGGGAAAATTTCGACTATTTAAGTCCAGAACGAGAATGGCCAGCCTCTTCATGCGGCTAGAGATAAAATACTCAAAATTATAAATTAATGATAAATTAAAATTATTAAATTATTAATGAATTATTAATGAATTATTAATAAATCTTCAATTCATTCATTAATTAATAATTATATTAAGCTATTAATTAAATCAAAGTATTAATTAAAGTTATTAATTAATTAATATTTATAAATTAATTTTTGGTTAATACACCAAAAATTAGCAGATTTGTTCTCGTTCTTCGTATTAAAAATACCTTAAATGTTTAGCGTAGGTATAAAAAACAATTTCTTACTATTTTTTTTTAATTGATGCTAATAAATGGATTACGGATTATTTCCTTTATCATTCTTAATACACACATGTTTGTTTGTTTTATATTTAGTTTATTAGCATGTTTCAAATATTTACTCGTCGTCACTATGCATTATTTATGTGTATAGTATATATAATACATAGTGGAGTCAATGAGACACAAGTGGACAACAAAGTGAATGCCGAACAGGTGGAATCTCCTGAATGACGTTTTGGACTATCTCTAAAAGTTTTAATAGAAACAATCAGTTTTCATGAAAAAAAAAAAAAAAAAATCCTCTAATCGAATGTTGAAATGTCGTCATATCTACGAAGTACGATGATTAGTGAATTTCCACTATTATGTACTCTTCTTTTATCAGTATTCAGTCTGCCGAAAACTTCATACGTGAGGTATCAGCAATATACACATAACTATATTGCGATTGGTCTGAACAAAGTAAATTTTCAATGAGAAAGAGCGCGGCTTTAGTCAAAAAATTTAATTATACTGAAGAGAGAAATTATTCTGAGCCTTTCATATGTGCTAAAAATATACTTTTATTTTACCTATTGCATTGTAAATAAGAGTAAATTCAAAGGAAAACAAATCATTAAAATTCTATAGGTAATATATATATATATATATATATATATATATATATATATATATATATATATATATATATATATATATATATTATACATTTATATTAGCTAAAAACCATTGTATTTTACTTTCGGAGAAAGTGAACAATTTCTTCTACTTCTTTAGGCTAAAGAAAACAGCTTTTCTTTTTATACTATTCTCAACAGATTTTCTTTTTTACAGGCATTTAGCAATTTACACAAGTGGTTTTTTTCTAGTGATATGCTTATCATTGAATATAATGTTGTTATGTTATTACGTATACAGTACACTCCCGATTATTCGCGAGCGGATTATCCGCGAGTCTAAATATACACTTTTTTTTTCATTCCCATCCTTCAGATGGAACTTATTTCCGCAATTTAAGATGCGTTTTCGACCGTTTTTACTAAACATAAATTCCATTTAAACATGTGAAACAGTCACGTGCATAAAGCAGGTGCAGCTAACCCGTTCGCAGGGATAAACAATGTAAGGGTTGATGTAGGCTGGCACGCAATCTAGTACTGCATTTTTATCTTCGAGCCACTGACAATACGCAGGTGTTCGCGCCAAGGTCGCTGAACTCCCCCTCCCACCGTTCCCCTCCTCTTTCTCTCTCGCCTACAGCCGTAGGACCCGCCTACTCACATGTCCAAACTATCAGGACACTTCAGGATTGAGTGAGTGCTGACGCTGACCGGTCGATGTTTAACAGTATTGTTCGTCTTTTATCGTGTTTAGTGATTGTGTTGCCTGGTTTGGTACATTTTTCGTTGCGGATTTAAAATGGCTGAAAAGCGAAAGAAGGTTGTGTTGACGATTGCCTAAAAACTGGAAATGATTTCAAAATTAGAAAACGACGCTTCAAGGAAGCATATGTGTTTGGATTATGGAATCGGGGAAACAACAGTACGTGACATTTTAAAGAACAAAGAAAAATTGTTGAACTTTGCATCAATGTCAGACAGTGCTTCCGTAATGAAAAAACGAAAAACTATGAAGAAGTCTACATTTGACGAACTAGATACGGCTTTGGTGGAGTGGTTAGCTCAGGTGCGAAGTGAGGGAACTCCCGTAAACGGTCCTATCATCGGGGCTAAGGCAAAAGATTTTTTGATTTGTTAGGCATGGAAGGCAAATTCGATGCATCATCCGGCTGCTTAACTCGTTTTAAGCAGCGTCATGGAATTCGTGAGATTGGAATTCATGGGGAAAAACTTAGTTTTGACAAGCAATCAGCGGACGACTTTCAACAGGAATTTGGAGCATTAGTGTCAAAAGAGAAGTTATAACTTGAACAAATTTATAATGCTGAAGAATCTGGACTCTTCTGGAAATGCCTTCCCACCCGCACGTTAGCATTTGAATATGAACGTCAAGCGCCTGGACACAAAAGTAGCAAAGAAAGATACACCATCATGTCGTGCAGTAATGCTACAGGTAGTCATAAGCTTAGGCTTGCTGTCATTGGAAAGGCTAAAAAACTGCGGTCGTTTAAAGGCACTAGAGCAGAAAATTTGCCGATTGATTATTTCAATCAGAAAAGAGGATGGATGGATCATTCAATATTTAAACAATGGTTCGATAAGATCTTTGTTGTTGAAGTGCGAAAACACCTCAAAGCAAAAAAATTGCCAGAAAAGGCGGTGCTGTTGATCGACAACGCACCTTCTCATCCCAGTGCAAGTGTGCTTAAGTCTTCTCATGGCAAATTTTTTGAAATGTTTCTACCCCCTAATGTTACTGCTATAATTCAACCGATGGAACAAGGAGTGATTGCGTCAATGAAGAGACAATACCGCACCAAACTTCTAATGACCAAATTTGAAGAAGGTTGTGATTTTAAACAGTTTTGGAAAGAATACACAATATTGGATAGCATCAACGATATTGCGTCTGCATGGGAATCAGTAAAACAACCAACCCTCATTAAGTCATGGAGGAAAATCTTCCCCAAAATTGAAGAAAAAAGTCGAACTAAATGAAGACAACAATGAAAAGGGTGAGGAGGATGTGGACATGCCTACTGCAACGCTGCCCGAGTTAGTAAAAACTGTTCCTGGTGGTGAGAACGTCAACGATGAGAACATTAAAGAGTGGTTGGAGTGTGACGCCTACGATCCCGGCTTTGAAAGGTTGTCGGATGAGGAAATCGTTCAAAAAGCAATGGGTGAGGTTCAGAGTGAAGAAGAGCGGCAAAACGAGAGCGAAGAAGAAGATGCTAATGTACAGGCGCGGATGACACATGAAGAGGCTTTACAACACGTCGACGGACTGCTCCATTATTTAGAGGAACAAGACGAAGACGCGCAGTTGGCTGAAAAACTTATGCTACGCAAAATTCAATCGCGGATCAAGAAAAAATGTTTTCAAAGCAAGAAACAAAAACAAGTGACTGACTTTTTTAAGAGGGTGTAAGACTGACTTTTTTAAGAGGTAAGATTATTTTACGTCTTACAGTATGGTAATACTGTATTACATAAACTGATTTTTCATGTTATAATTGTTTTCTCTAAAATTCTCTTCCATTTTCAACATTTTTGCGGATTATCTGCGATTTTCGTTATCCGCGGTAGCCGCGCCACCCAATACCGCGGATAATCGGGAGTGTACTGTACTTTTTTTTTTTTTTTTTTTTGAAAAATATAATAATAATTTGTGTAATATATACGTTAATTTATTTGAGAATTTTAATCATTCACTTTTTTCGTCATTGTGAATTTAAAATTAACATAAATGTTATTTTATAAAATTTAGATATACGAAAAAAAGCTCTTAAATTATTTAAGACTATAAAAATAGTCCTATAATTTCTGTAAAATTTAGAATGTCACTTCAGCTTTAAATTAACGTAGTATTTTGGATCTCTCTTTATTTTCTTTTCGCTTTTCCAAATCATCATTTTATTTTATTTTATTTTATTTTTTTATTATTCCAATGTTTTTGTCAAATCCAATAACAGCTATTATATTCTTTTTAGCTAACTGTAATATTTTCAATCTTAGGAAATTAAAATTTTCAAGGTGCGTTAATATGTATATTATACTGTTTTTCATTTAATTCTCTATTCAAAAACTCATTTCTTCATTGCATAACAATAAATTTTAATGCTAGTGAATTTTTAATGCTAGCGATTTTTAATGCTAGTAATCGCAATTAAATAATAGTTTAAAAAACATGTTTTTCGTCAAAATCAAAATTTTCTTAAGAATCGATTCCTTAGTCGAAATATACGTCGTAAAGCAAAATTTTATTCTTTCATATCCACTGTTTGAAAAACTTTATTTCTCTGAAAATAATTTCAACCAAATAAATTTTGAAATTTAGATAAAACTTCTATAATCGAACTGAAGAAGTCATTCATTTTAATAAGAAAGAATATCTGTTTTTCAATAGACGCTGTAGAAGAAAGACACTTTCAGGGCTAAATGTCCTAGCATATTTAGAGATGCTTTGACGTCACCTATAAGAATTTCATTTCATTCGCTCCGTGAAACGCAAATTAATTAGGAAAGAATTTATATCTTTGGATAGAGACTGGTCTCGTTTACAATTTTGTATATTTTTATTTATATAATATTATCCACACATTTGTTTTAATGTTTCTGTGAAAATATGCTATTCCCACAAAGAAATATAATATTCCCACGAAGAAAGACAGTCTATTACTAATTGTACATAATTCCTATTATTAAATACCTGTTGCATTTTATTTTTTATTATTGAGGAAATTATACGCTTTTCGGTACCAGTTTCGAGGCATCGTGAATATTAGCCGTGGTCATTTTAATCATCCGATTCCTTACTGATAGACACACAGATGCGCATAGATTTTAACAGAATTAAATTTCGAAATATATATAACATTCCAAAAATAAGTTGGAAGGGTTGAGTAGGAAGAAAAACGGGGAGTATGAGACGAAGATTTTACAAGAAGATGGGTGTTTAATACGATTGAAAAGACTTTCAAATATTAACTGTAGAATTAATTAATGTTTTATGTGGTCGAAGAAAGGGTAAAACGGCGATTGATAGCCCACACATCGTTGTGAATAAGTATAATGATCGGGAATATTAAATAGGCTGAGTATTAAACAGTATCATGTAGTAGTGTGATGTATCAGTATTCTATTGCATCAAGACGACTGGTATCACTGTTTCTTATGACTGAACGCCTTCGTAACTATAGTTAATTTAGTCACCCGTCATCATGCGCATTTAATTTTATTGACAGCAAGCAATAAAATAAATTGTTCCTTGTGATGCGCAGAACATGACGAATTGAAAGCTTGTAATTGGAATTACATCATTAACGATGAAAATTCTTAAAAAAAAAAAAAAAAAAAAAAAAAAAACGATTTTTAGTGCCATTTAATATTAAGATATGTTAGAAATCGCTCTATTTCTATGGTAATTAAGAAAACGTCTGCTAATTTTGTTCTTTTAATCTGGTAATATTGGAGTACTTGTCTGAGGAGGTAGAGTGGCAAACCATAGAGAGAGCTTCATATTTGCAATAGAGGTCCGCCTATCAAAGATCATATGCCATGCGCAAAGGTCATATCGATGATCATACTCCATGACTATTATACGTCATGTGCGTCTATTTAGATGTTTCCTCAGCCTGTATATATATATATATATATATATTATAGACGACAATACAAAACTACTTAGGGCTTATACAATTTGAGATCTTTTAAATATTTTTATTTAACTGTTGCTAATGATTTTTTTTTTTTTGGCAAGCTCATATATTCTAATCCGTATTGTATATGTGTAATTCATTTTAAGTAGGTACAGTGACACAAATGTATGACTCTGAGAACACCAGAAAAAATTACAAAAATGCTCATTGAGGAAACTTATCTCAAAAACTTTCCGACAAATTGTTTTTAGAAAAGAACACCGGTGCAATAGTGTTTTTTTTTAACGTCATTCCGTCAATTAAGCAATTTCTCTGGTTCGTCCTGCATAATATGCAACCTCTTAATTTTTTTACTGGTTTCATCGTATTTTTGACAGTGTTCTGTGCGCGTGTAGTAGGGGAAGTGTGGGCAAAATGGGGGTACTTAAGGTTATTTTGGCCAATAAATCTGTGACAAATCGAAAGAAATGCAATAAGTAATATTTATTTCAATTTTACCGTCATAGCGGTTATTCTGCAGTATTGGAATTTGAAATAAACCGCATATTTTATGATCTGCATATGAATATGTTCAAAGCTGCAAACTTCCCCATTCTGGCAAAATGGGTACCTCTCAACTTAAAAAAACTTTACTGACACAGTTCATATACGAACCTGTCATCGTTCTTATCAACACCGGCGCACAAGTCATGAACCCATTTGTTACATTCACTGCACTTGATCCATCCTTCTCCTTGTGCTGAACTTGCATATATTTCGTGACAGTACAAGCATGTAACATCTACATCGTCTAGATCATTGTCTGACGATATGTTGTCTGATGGTAAGGTAGGAACGCGACTTCTCTTGTCTTGCGAACTGTCCGACACCCAGGTTTTTTGCCATTTGACCGTTTGACCATCAGCTTTTGACCCACCTCGAGATACCCCGTTTTGCCCTACAAGCAGCCATGCAAAACAACTAGACCTACATAATAAATCACACTGAATGTAGTTGAACTCTTCCATGCAATTCACTTTAAAAACATCTCTTTTAGCTAATACAAACTGTCACGTTCGTATCTGGAAGCTAAACTAACAATTAAAATATCCAAACATCACACTTACCTTATATCATGGTAATAAAAAAGTACATAAATATTGGAAGCTTATCTGTCTGTGACTCTGCAAGCAGTATCTCACATGGAAATGAATATCAGATACGGCGGGCACAATCTATAGCAATAACATACAGTTGATAGCATTATATAAGCTGAGTTATGAAAAAGCCAGTTTTGCCCTACAACCCCATTTTGCCTACCCTTACCCTACAGATTTCATGTCTCACACACAATATTTAAAAAATTACAGCGGCGAAATAAAAAAGTTGCTTAAATTTCGCAAGCATGTTTATTTATTTTTTTTATTTTATTTTTTTTCTTCAAGCTGATTTATAATTTAATTTCACATAAATATCTCTTAAGTTATCAATTCATAAAATATTCCTAAGATGTGCCCATGGATTTATTTATTATAAAAATTACGAATTAATTTTTTGTATGAATTTTAATCTAAATATTTATGGATTAAATAAAAGTAATGAAACTAAATTCTTCATTCTTTTTACTCTTTAAAAAGTTTGAAAATTGTTACTCCTAAAAATTTTTGAAATAATCAATTAGCTGAAAATCGAACAGCAAATTTTAATTTTACAGAAAAAACTTAGTTATTTTACAGTAATTCTAAATCACTGCAGTAACTGAAGTATGTTTAGATAAAACAACTGATTTTTTAAAAGAAATTAACTGTATTAGGGAGAAAAAAAAATAGTGAAATTGTTCACGTTTACTCCACAATAAATCTAACTTAAAAAAATTATACA
The DNA here is from genome assembly GCA_963930645.1 of Salticus scenicus. NCBI lineage: Eukaryota > Metazoa > Arthropoda > Arachnida > Araneae > Salticidae > Salticus > Salticus scenicus. The sequence continues at coordinate 67,724,763 of OZ005654.1, read as the reverse complement.
CATATTTCAAAAAGAAAAAATATGAGAAATTATGCAGAATATTTTAATGCGTAATCGTATTTTTTTTTAATATTTTCCTTTTCTTAATAATTGATTATTAAATAACTTTCTATAGTAGAGTTTATTATATATATACATATATATATGCTGCTGAAATTAGCTGTTGTTAAAAATGTTGTTTATAATACTTAAAATACTAACCGTATTAAAAAATAATCAACTATGTGAAAAATAAATTATAAATATATTTAAATATAGATATTTTCCTTACCATTTCTTTAAATATAATACGTATTATTATTATTTTTTAATATGCTATAGCCATACTTTTTATTTTTTATTTTTTATTTTTTATTTTTTAATTATTATTTTTTTTTATTTTTTAAATATATAAATATATATATATATATATTTAGAAGAATTAGTCAAGCAAATTAAATTATGAAGTCTTTATTTAACATTAATTATATGTTATATTTAAGAAAAAAATCATTTCTTAGTAGTTTACCACGCAATCAAATAAGAAAAAATGTTGCAAAGTGGAATTTTTTTTTTTTTTTTATTTAAGGTCTACATAGTTATTTATAATTTTCTTTTCTATATGTATCGACAAATCATATAATTACGCTGAAAAATACCGCATTTTTTTTTCGGTAAACATGTAACATTTGAGAGAAAACATTTGTAATTTTTTTTTTCAATGATAACTAAATCAATTAATTATATTCACTGTGTATGCAAACTTTAAATTTTGAATTTTTTGTATTATGTTATCTTGAAAAGAAAATTCAGTAGAAAAAAATCCAGTATTCTTGAACAGTTTAAATTAAAATAATAAAAGAGATTTTATTTGATATTTCCTATATTTCGAAATAAAATCCTATTATACTTAGATGCGTGTTAGTTGGAGCATAGTTTTTTGAATTTATATTGACGATAGAAAAATGTATTATAAAATAATTTTCAATTCTTTTATCTGAATTTACTTTTAGAAAGTGTTTATGAGTTTTGAAGAAGAAAAAAAAAAGAAAAGAAAAGAAAGAACGCTTTATAGACATTTATTTCAAATAAAATGCTGCTAGTTCTTTTTTTATTTTTATTATTATTAAAAAGGCAACGTATAGAATCTAATTTGAAAAATTAATTTACTCTTACTTATGCATACAAAAATTTAAACGCATATTGATTAATGATTTAAAAAGTGTGTTTAAAAAGGAATTATTTTACTTTTATTATTATTATAAAGGCAACGTATAGAATCTAATTTGAAAAACTAATTTACTTTTACTTACAAAAATTTAAGCGCATATTGATTAATGTTTTAAAAAGTGTGTTTAAAGAGGAAATATTTTTCTATTATTAAACATTTTCTATTTAAATCAAAGTTCAGTATTTTTAACAAATGTATCATAAAAAAAAAAAAAAAAACTAATTTTTCTAAAATACATCAAAGGTAAAATGTTTTTAAGTATGTTAAAACATATTTTGTTTTTCTATTATGGACATTAGAACAATTCTAAGTTTAAATGATTATTTATTTATTTTTAATTTCAGAATAATTTTTTAAAAAATATTTTGATCTGCTTCTTACAATTGATTATGTGAAAGATATATAGCGCGAAAACAGTAAGTCTAAGCATGAAAAATAACCCATAACTATTTAAAATGACACACTAAAATTTACAAGAATATTAAATATTTTTAAAAAGTACAAATAATGATAAATTTGTCGTGAGAAAACTTACGAGTTACTAACGGAAAAAAAATTTTCCTGGTAATGATGGTGATTCAAACTGAATTAACATTTTTAACATTAATTAATATTGAATTAACATTTTTAACACTGAGTTAACATTTTTAACATTGAATTAACATTTTTAACATTGAGTTAATATTTTAAACATTGATTTAACATTCTAAAATCCCATACCTGTAATTTTGTATTAAATTCTTCAGGTATGATTTTATGAAAACATGTGTCTACTAAATTTTTTCCTAGTGGACTGCATGTTTATAGTGTACGCTAATTTTTTTTAACCTCGAAGTAATTCAAAACAAATCATTTTTTCATCAGTCAGGATCATTCAGTCTTAAATGTTATGAAAATCTTTTGAGTTTAGTTTCACCAAAAACGAAGATTCTGATACACATTTCTCAAAGGCAAAGAATGAGTTACTAGATAATCTATTTTTTTCGAAAGTAATGGCTAAATGAAATAGAATTGTCATATAAATGAAAGAAAAAAAAAAAAAAAAAAAAAAAAAAAAAAAAAAAAAGATAACTTTAAACATTTATCGTTTTTTTCCCGCAGTTAAAATATAAATAAATAAATAAACAAATAAGAAAAAAATAATTCTAATATACTTTCTTGGGAAGGGGGAGTTAAATGCTAACATTGCGAAAGTTGACAGCAATTCACACTGAATTTAAATGGTGCAAATATTATAAAAAAAAAAAAAAAAAAAAAAAAAAAAAAGCAGTTATGCCATAATTTTCAGATTGTTGTATAGTTATTGGAACAAAAAAAAATGTATATCAAATGTAAATTAAATGCTAAAATATATATATATATATATAACGGGTGTACCAGAATAAAATAGACTATAACTATTTGTATGTATGCATGGAAATTTTATATTATATATAGACATATACGTTTTTTATAGATTCCCAATTACATTGGTAAAATCTGTGGAACAACTCAAAGCAAAAATCACATTGCAACTACAGGATAGTATGAAGATCAAAGAAGTACAAAGATTGTTACTTTCCAAGTTCAAAATTGGAGAATCCAGAAGCAAAAAAAATTCGTTATTTGAAAGGTGTTTTATGTTGTGCCTTGTGCCACTGTTTTTAAGTGGTGTAATATGATTAGAAAGAGTGACAATATTAAAACATCTCAACCTCCAGACTGTCCGCGCAATGTCCGCACCAAAAATCTGATTCAAAAAGTGAAGAGTCACTTGACATGTAAGAAGAGTATATCCATAGGGAAGCTTGCTAGGGAACTGAAAGTATCAAATCCATCTGTACAGAGAATACTTAAAAATAACATTGGATTAAGACCTTAGAAAAAACGAATACAACCTAAACTCATAGAAACCCAAAAGCAGAAAAGAATCAAATTCGCTAATTGGGTGCAACACAATTTCAGAAAAGGTTAGACTAAAAGAATCCTTTTATCTGATGGAAAAAAAAATTTAAAACCGCTTGACTACTCGATTTAAGAGGAATTTGTACAGCAGATAAACTTGAATAAAATAAAATGTTAAAAAATACTGATTTCAGAACTAAAACGAGCTGTAAAGAGAATAAGAATGGACGCAATAATGGAAAGTTGTCTAAGTTGGACCAGACGCTTACATCGAACGGCAAACAACAACGGGGATTATTTACATAAATTAATATGTTGCATTTTCTTTATTATTCTATCTATATTGTTTATGTGTAAAACCAAGATGGGTTTCACGTAAATAAATTTAGTTATACATCAATTTATATCAGTCTATTTTATTCTGGTACACCCGTTATATCTATCTATCTATCAATCTATTAATCTATCCATATATATTTCAAATTATCAATTCTTTTTTTTTTCTATGATCCGTTAGAAATAAAAAAGAAAAAAAGAAAATTTTATTCATGTTAGGAAAAAAAAAAAAAAATGATTATGATTTTAAAATGTATTGAATGCGGGTTTTTATTTTAATCATTTAATTCACAACTAAATAATACAGAAGATCGAAGAATAATTTTCTTTTACTTTTACTTTTTAAAAGGAAAGAAAACTATAAACGCTCGCTAGGATTAGAAACAAACATTTTTTATAAAAGTTTTTATTTGTCATTTGAAGACGAATAATATAAAGAAAATTGCAAATCTTTAGTTTACAATCCCAGTTACTCAAGGATTTTGCTGTATTCTGGGTATTAATGAGATTTCCTTAATGCTAATAAATCAATCTTATTCACATTATCCCATTTATTAACTTTGACGTGATTCATTGTTATCATTTTTGGCTTAAGAAAATATTTTAAAGTGAGATTGTTATCTTATTTTGTTGTTGAATACGTTATACACCTGATGATTAATGATACATCGGAACACTTAATTACTTACTAATGAGAACATAAAATAATAAAATCATTAGTAATGTTTAATGTCTATAAAAAAAAAAAAAAAAATCACTGTAGCTAAACATACGGGAGGCCATATGAAAAGAAATGTTTATATTTTAAGATTTTTATACATACTACACAATTAGTATTATATTCTTCAAAATATCATTCTTTTTAGTACAATTATATATCAATATCAACAAATGTATTCGATATCAAAACAAAAGTTCTTTTTTTTTTTTTTTTTTTTTTTTTTTTTTTTTAAGGGATTTCTAAGTTTAATTTATTCTTGTGTATTGTATAATGAAATGGCAAAACACACACGAAAGGCACTAAACTCGACGAAGATTATCACAGAAGAGCATCTAAAGTACAGGGTGGGGCACAAAGATCTCCCCATTTTAAGAGGCCAATAAAAATACATAGGACATTGAAAATAAATATTTTATGCTTACATTCGGAAAGAATAAGGTTTGCCATTAATTAATTTTTACAATCTGTAACAATTTTTGCTATTTACGAAAAAGTACATCATCTTGTTTACGAGCTGCACGTCGTGGTGATTGCGTTACAGCATCTCTTACTCATGCCACGTTCTCTGGAGTTTGAAAATGACGTGGTCTACTGGCCGACTTTCGTTTTAAACACGAAACTGTTTCTCTAAAATTAACAACCCATAAGGATATTGTCTTTCTGTCGGGTATTTTGTCATGCCTGTTTAATCCAAAGTGCCTACGAAATAATTGTTGCATTTAAATGATAGTAACCTCTTTTAAAAAATAAGTTTCAACAACGAACGTACGATGTTCACTAGTCCAAGACATATTTGTCAACTGAAATAGCATAACTAGAGAAATATAACAGCGCGACTTCGGACACGCCCTCTACACTTGCGCCACCGCAGCGACAGCGTCAAATTAGGGAGATCTTTATGCCCCACCCTGTATATAAGACATATGTCATCTGCAGCTAAAGTTCGGCACATGTTGTAATGTTAGAAAAACGATATGTATGCATGCAGTTACCTGCTGAAGTTCATGAAATGTAATCAACACCATTGCGAGCTGTGGGTCTAAGTTTAATTTATTCTTGTATATTGCATAATAAAAGGAAAAAAAAACACAGTAGCATACAAGAACATATTGAATATAAAAGAAGCATTTGTTCTTCTGCTAAGGTGAGAAAAATGATATGTATTAGTGCTGTTTTCAGCCGACGTTCATGAGATGTATAGTCAATATCATTACAAGCTGTCGATCTAACTTCAATTCATTCTAGTAGATTACATAATGAAATGAAAAATCACCCTCTGACGATACTAATATCGGTAAAGAACAACATCTAGAGTGCATAAGAAGTATGTTCTTCTGGTAGTATGGAGTAAAATGAAAACACGATATGTACACTCTGTTTCAAAACGAAAACAGTTAGAACAGTTGTCTCTTTTAATTAATACCAATATACTATACAAAGATTTTGCGCCTTAAGATGGATTTCTTTCATTTCTGCATTTAACAATCATCTGTGACCTATCCAAAGTACTGTAAAAATATAATAAAATATTTTCTATGTAAATAAGTGTTGGTGCAAATTGCAGAAAATTTTCACCTGTGGTACTAGTTCTGAAAATTTAACGATATATATTTTAATTTTTAAAATAAACCTTGATATCATATTCTGTTCCGCAGAAATTTTTCGGTTAGTAACTTAGCTGCCTTTGATGCTTACACGACGTACAATTTTGATGCTTACTATGGTGCTAAAGTACTGTGGCTACTTTTTCTATCGCCCTGAGCAGGCAGCGCCATCTTTAGTCAATGTCTTTATTACTATTGAATTTTCCATATCCCATGCGATCCAAAAGTCACAAATATATATATATTTGTGACTTATATAATATATATATATATATATATTATAAAAGTACTGACTGTAAGTCTATGCGGTTTTCACTAAAATGCATTTATATGTATCGGATTATATATATATATATATTGGTAAATAAAAAATATATATTGGTTACATTTTTCACAACATATCGCGCTATTTCCGAGGTATTTTCTCCCATTTTAACATATTCATTCGTCTGATCAAACGACACAATACTGCGAGTATTGATGCTTCTTAGGAGAATTTCCATTGTGCAACGCCTGACGACCATTATAATGAATGACAGCCCTCACAATCAACCATTATAGTTCTACTTACGTTGTTGAATACTTTACGTTACTGTAAAAAAAGTAATTTTATAACTGAAGCTCACCTTATGAAAATTTAAACTAATTTGCTAATAAATATGTTGTTACCTAAGAAAAAAAATATCCATGTCTTCCTGAGCATTTCAGTAAAAATCGCCTTGGGCTACTGTCAATACTTTTTGAATAATATATATATTTATTTATTTTTTTCTGCGACTTTTGCATCACCGAGTATATATATTTTCTACATATTTTGAGTTTACATTTAAATAACTTTTATTGGAAACAATATTCTACATCATTCTCACAAACCGAAAATATAATCACCTATACATCAAAAGAAGAAAGTATAAGAAATCCAAAATATCTTCGATTTCTGGTTTTAATGAATTTACACGTTTAGAGATTTCTTGTTCATGATTTGACCATATTTATTAAATGTGCTTCTGGTGTTCTCTGTGTGTTACAAAAACGTTCTTGCAGCTCTAGGTTAATATATATTCCACGAATTTATATAAAAAGCTTATATTTAGTTGCTACACATAAACTGGTGTCGATTAATCATAGTGCGATTCGTTATAGATTTTTCGTTGATGTGCTTTGATTTCTCCAATTTTCAAGAAATTTAAGTACCATCTTCTATTTAATTCAAATTCAGCTATATTCATAAGTGAGAAGATGTTTACTAAAAGCTACGCTGAACGAATTTATTTATGTATTGGCAGATAGAGGGCACTGTTAGATTTTGAAATTCCAATTCCAGGATCACTTCAGACCAGATTCTATAACGCACAATAGTATGAAATTGACAATTGAGATGGCCATTATGAAAAGAAATGCTAAAAGAATTGGGGTGCATATCGGACAACATGTGGTTCTGCTAATATTCACAATCTGTTGTTTTCCAGATGGCTATATCTCGAGAACATTTGGTTAACAGTGCATCAAACAACTAATGTAAAATCTATTACAAAAAGCTAGAATTAAAATTTACTTTACGTAGAAAATAATAATAATAATAATCCATGTAAAAAATTGGTAATGTTGCCTGATTAAAATAACAATAAATAAAAAGTACATTACCTTACGCCAACTGTTGGATCAGTTCTTTTTTACTGTACCTTGTGCTGTTTGTACAGCAATAAGTATCGTACTATGTTTTTCTGACCCGAAAATATCTCTTAGTGTTTTCAAACTAATGGTGTTTCCTTACAAATTTCTTACCGTGAGAATTATTATAGACGTTTTGTGCGGCATCATTTGAAATTAAACATTTTAGTGTAAATTTGAAAATCATCGACTAAGATAATAAGCAAGACAATATATCGCTCTTCATTTAAAGCTATTCAATATTTATAAATAATAGCTTCATATGTACTCTATTTAATAGCTGGCTTTAATAATTTCCATTAGGTTTCTGTTCTCGCTATATGTGTCAAGAATGCGTGAAATGCAACATAGTATGTGATAAATGGAATGCAACATTATGTAATTTTACTTTCGAAATCGTTAAAGAGATATATGCTTGAACTTTATATTTGTCGACAGACGCCTAACAGGATTTTTTTTTCCTTCATTGAACACGGGATGTTAGTGAGGAATTTTGCTTAAAATTTCACTTAAGAATAATGTTTCAATTAGATGCTTTTATTGAGTATGTCATGGAAATTTAACATAGATACATAAAAAATCTAAGTTAGAATAAACATGGAAAATTTTCGACACTCTAATGTTAGTTCAGATTAAATATTATCTTTAAATTGTTTTGTCGGAGCTTTTTTATTTTTATTATTATTATTATTATTTTAACTTTTATTATTTAGGAATTCAGATGAAAAGTGATACAATGTACAATGTTAAAACATTTTACATTTTTTTTTTTTTTTTCATGTAATGTCGGTTGTAACAGCTTTACAAATAAACATTATATTTTTTGCTGAAACGTATTAAGACTATGCATAAATTTTGATAAAACTTACCAGTTTTAAAATTTAGATTTTTAAATTTTTTTGTGATATTATATTTATATTTTTATTATTTCATATGACCAGAGTAAGGTGTCTTTGCCATTATTTGTTCTAAACATAGGTAAAGATTTGACTTTGAAAAAACTTTTTTTAATTACATAAATACTATTACCCCAAGCAATAATTATGGAATATTTTGAATTATTTAGCAGAAAAACTTATCATTTTGTTTTTATGAAGAGATTCTCAACAATACGTTACAAATCAAATTAGGAAATAGAATATGAGATGTTGAACACCAAATGAGAGATTTGTTTGAAATCTCAACATAACTTTACTCCCCCCCCCCGAAAAAAAAAAAAAAAACTTCAAATAAGACAAAATGCACACACGTTAGGTGCTCCAGTAATGGACATGCATCCCGAAATAATTAATAGATAAGAAAAAAAATTAAAATAATATATTTTACATATAAGAATTTTAACATTTTATGTCAAACACTGCACCATAGGGTGCTAATAACTGGTAAAATGAATATCTAGCAGTGTCAAACACTGGGATATAGGGGGCCAATTACTGATAAAAGGAAAAACTGGCAGTGTCAATTACTGGGACAATGACTGGGTGTCAAATAAAAATTCATAGAAAAAAAAACAATTGTTATCAAATGTATATATTTTAACATATATGGGGTTCTGAATGTCTTTCCTACTATATGTACTAACTAAAGATTTCTACAAATATTTTCTGTTGACTAGAACATTAAAAATATCAGAGATTGCTCTAAAAGTGTCAATCACAGGTGCAGTTAACCTATCCCTATACCCATACATCACAGGATATTTCAGTTATGTTGCAAAAAGGTTACAATCTTACATTATTGTTACACATTTGATTAAACTCTCTAAAACTTTCGCCATTTCTGATGTTATATCTGTTAAGTGATAAAAACTTTTCTGTTACGATCGCTTACATTTCTATGTTTATTTTATTTTATTATTTTTTTTTTAAACTAATCAGAAAGCAAACTGAGTGGTTCGAAAGATTTCTTAAATATTTACAATGTTTCAATGTTATATGGCTGTTACGTTTCTGGAACATTTTGTGCTGTTAGGGTATTAACGATTAAGACAATTTAGATTGGTCGTCTCAAGATCTTTAAGAATTGAAATCTTTAACATATAGATTAGACTCTAACGTATCCGGTATTTAATCATTCGAAACATATTTCACTTATTCTCCGGACATTTTGGAATAATGTGACTCTTACTAACTGTCAAACGTATACCTCAGTTTAAATGAACGCTTTATAATTTATGAGTAAATACGTAGAAACTTCTCCCCAAAATCATCGCTTTTCTTAAAGATATATAATATAAAATCGTTGTCCTTACAAGGGGGATGAAGAGTCTTGTGAAAGTATAAATTCCTGTGTCATTGCAACATGAAGGCTTAAACATTACTACAAGATTCGATTTAAAAAAAAAAAAAATCTTTTAATTTTTATTTCTCGCTTTTTGAAATTTATAATTTATTATCTTATTATTATTATTTTTTAACTTAAGTTGTTAAATAGTTTATGAAGAAGCATAAAAAAAAAGTGTTCTTTTGCTACGAATTACTGTGGATTTTACTTATCTCTTGACCGTTCTGCTTCATGTGTGTTATGATTTCTTTTATAAGATTATTAAGTTGTAATTGTATAAAAAAAAAATTTACAAACATTTATCGTATTTTATCAGCGCTGTTTTAATTTGCCCTTTTATATGTCACTATTTGTAGCTAAATCAACATCATAGAGTGTAAAAGTGTTATTAATCAGTAAATAATATAAACTATAACACAAGAAAAAAAATATTATAATCAAATTGGAAAAGTGTAGTAATATAGTAAATCTGTTAAAAAAAAAAAAAAAAAAAGTATGATATTATTTAAATACTAGTAAAGCCGCGGTTCGGGAACGAACCGAATTCTAATTGCGAGAAAAATTTCAAACTCGAAATGTATAAAGCTCGGCCTGATGCTGTGTGCTTGCCAATAGATCAAAGTTTGTTAACCAAACCATTCTTAAATTCATGAAATCAATGAAGGTAGTGAATCAACGAAGGGTTTGCCCACTTCGCTGGTCGCTGTATTTAAAGGAAACTCTTTTCTATATAGTTCTCTCTCTCTCTCTCTCTCTCTCTCTCTCTATATATATATATATATATATATATATATATATACACTGGTTCTCATAATTAAATGAACACCCGCTTTTCTATATTAACTAAACACTATTATTTAAATAAATATACTTTTTATGAATTTGAATTTCTTTAATAGATGATATTTTAAAAATTTAATACAGTCAAAATAATGATTTTTAAGGTGTTCACAATTATAAGGACAGCTCGAATCATAGTAATTTTTTTTTTTAAATTAATTTTTTTTTTAATTAATATTTTATGGGGTCTCTTTTTAGGGTGAAACAGTTAGACATTCTCTCTGGTACATGTATATATATATATATATATATATATATATATATATATATATATATATATAATTTCCAGTTTCAATATCATTTTATACAGCATAGATGATATTCTGAGTACATTTAAACTATTTGAAATTGCTTTCCACTTGCATGCACTTTTCTAATATGATAAGTTAAGGTTTTTTCAACTTTTAGGCCACGGGAATGGCAATAATACAGAAGTTTCTTTCTTCAAACTACTTTCTATTGCTCTAAAAGTAGTGCAAAAATGTAAGTCTTGTTGAAAAAAATATATATAACCCCCCACCCACACACACACACACACTCCTCTCTAAAATCTAACAAAAATCTGAGACTTTCACGTTTAAAATTTGCGAATATTCTCTTGATGTTCATAATAATAGAAAAAATTACTAAATTCGCTGTGTCTCCATCAGAAACAGTTCCCCAGAGTACCATAGATCCACCTTTAAAATGCCCGATTCATATCTGCCTTTAAAAAAACCTGCTCTGTCTTCCGCTATCTTCAGATCGTGACAGTAACTGTTAAAACCATTTGGGTAATCAAGAATAAAATATTTTTCATCCGAAAATGCAACATTCTACCATTTCATATTGTCTTTACTCCACTTTAACGCAGACGTTCTTTCCTCAATTAAATTCTTATTCATTATTACAGGTTTTTTATTCATTTTAACATACTATTAATTATTTTAAACATGAAGAAACGTGGACTCCCAACCTTTCGTTAAAAATTACGAGCAAATTCAGCAGCAGTCATTTTGAGTAAGCGGAATTTTGAACAGTAAGAGGAATTAGGACTCTTCGATCTCTGTAAAATAACTCTGATTTTGCATCAGATTTTGCATAGCTTTTACATATTTTTGCACTGCAGAAATATGTAAAAACTGTCGTAGACACGTGCGAAAATCTGGATCTGGACAAAAATATGTGGGGAAAAAAAAAAAGAGGTATTAAATCTCTGTTTTCATATAGGATGGGAAAGATCGAATTAGAATAGAAATACTTTTTCTATGAACTGTAAATGCCTTCATTTTATCCTTTAGTATAATTGGCCTAAATTAAAAAATCAATACTTTACACAAAAGAAATGTGGTTGAGAGACGTTAGCTATTAAAAAACGAATGCATTGCTAATGAAGTAAAATTGTGTGATATAGAAAGTGTAGTAATTTAAATTTAGATGGTTGCGAACTCAGAAATATAGAGATATTCCTCGAAAATATCTCAACAAATAATAGCGGTCGAGTATGTTTTTTTACATATTCATTAACCACATAAAAAACTATTTTCAAAGGATGTATTACGCACGTTTTTATTGGAAAGCTACAACTGATACTCCTCAACTGTTTATCTGAAGAATAAATAATTTATCCACTATTCAATAAATAAATAAATATTTTACTTTGAATAAACAATATGTATATAGTAAGAAATGTGTTGTTTGAAATATTACTTAAGAATAATTAATCATACTTGACAGAAATATATATTTAGCTCAAACTTAAAATCTTATTAATGATAGACTGTTCGTAATGTTTGTTTCCAGAATGTATTATATATATATATATATATATATATATATATATATATATATATATATATATATATATTTATATATATATATATATATATATTCATATTTAAAGCAGCAAAACGCCAGTGGATTTGAAGAAGGTTTAGTTTTCTAAATAATAAAATTGATTAAAAAATAAAACCAATCCTTTAGGAATTTAACAATCTTAATATGTTATTAAAAAAAATATTGGGTGCATATATTGTTAGTTCGAGTTAATAAGCTGTCATTCAAATTTATACCATACGTCATTTATTACTTGAATATTCACTTTTCTTGTATATATTTCAAGACAAAACAGAACTTATTCGTTATTTCTTAGATACTTATTCAAAGAATTATTATTGTTTTTCCTTGAAATAAATTTGATATTTCAAGCATGAACCAATAACTTTTATAAATATATTTTATGCTATTATTATTATAATATGTATTGTATTTGCTGGGCAGGAGAAGATTTATAAGTAAGCCATAACATTGATATGACGAGGAGTATACATTTTAAACACATAAAATTTAATAGATGACTACGACAATTACAGATGAAATATACAAGTTACACAAACAACTACATTTTGAAGATTTATCTGTTTTAGCAGAGATAAAAGTAAAGGGAAATTAACAGATCACTGATTGGACAATACAGTTTACAGGTACATGTACATTTACGTGACGTCACTTACCACAAGTCCAATAGATTGAATCAGGAATACAATGGCGAAATACACCACAACTCTCCTCCCCTTAATTCCGTATACCATACCTAATGGGAGGTTTTCTTACTCTAGATGATCTTCTTACAACCTGTTCAGAAAAAGATAAGTTAGTATGTTTAAAGTTTGAATGTTCAGATTTTAGTTCTTTATTTACAGTACTGTTGATATTTTTATCACAGTTAATTTCTCCAGGCTTTGTAGACACAGATCTACTGTCGGTTGGCACTGGATCTGGTGTAATGGAAGGATCGGTTGGCACTGGATCTGGTGTAATGGCAGGATTGGTTGGCGCTGGATCTGGTATAATGGCAGGCCTCCTACCAGACTTAGATTCTCCATTGTTTTGCAGGTGTGGACTCTTACTATCGGGAACCATGGGAATATTTGCATCAAGGGTGTTCTTTTCAATTTCACCAGGACTTGTAGTTTCCTCCAGTTGTACTCTGGAACCTACACTTTTCAGTTGATCAACGTGGCTTTTCCATACACATGAACCTACTTGAATTCTATAATGTAGTTTGCCTATTCCGGCAATTACTTTACCTATTTTCCATTTATCTCCTGGTGTGTAATTGCATACTGCAACTTTTTCATGTACTTGGAATTCTCTTTTCTTTTTCTTGTTAAAAACATATTTATGTTGTTTGTTTTCAACATAATTTTTAACATTTGGTACAAGTAAATTTAATTTTGATCTTATATTTCTTTTGAGAAATAATGATGCGGGACTCTCCCCTGTTGTAATATGAGGCATTATTCGGTATTGGAATAGAAATTCGTTTAACTTAAATTGGAGATTTCCGGGATCTGAACTTAAGGATTTCAATCCTTTTTTAATTATTTGGACATATCTTTCAGCCTGCCCATTTGTAGAGGGATGATATGGTGCAGTTAAGATATGTTTTATGCCTTTACTTTGTAGAAAATGTTCGAATTGTTCTGAAGTGAATTGTGGCCCATTATCAGGCACAAGGGACACAGGATAGCCATATCTGACAAAAAGCGAAGAAAGACAGTTTATAGTGTTCTCAGCAGTAGTATTGGGAACAATGAACACTTCTGTCCATTTACTGTGGGCATCTACTACGATTAAACACATTTTTCTCATAACTGGACCAAAAAAATCTACATGTATTCTGTTCCAAGGTGTTGTAGGCCATTCCCAGTGATGGTTGTCCATTTTAGGAGGATTATGTTTTAATTTAACACAAACAGAACAGATATTTGCTAAATTCTCAATGTCTTTATCAATACCTGGCCACCGTACAAAACTACGTGCCAGTGCTTTCATTTTAACTATGCCAAAATGGCCAAAATGTAAATCTTGTAAAACTTTTTGTCTATGAACAGTCGGAATTACAACACGATTTCCTTGTAATATACAGTTATTTAATAATGAAAAATCTTATTGTTTATGTCCGAAAAGTAAGTAATTAGGCATCTGTGTGCCTGATATTAAGTATTGATACATTTCTTTCAATACTGGATCCTTTTTAGAACTTGCACACTACGTTTTTGTAGTTAAAGATAACGTAGTGATTTGATGCATAAATAAACAATCGGATTCATCAGTGTTGCCAAATAAATTTGGTGGCAAGGTTGGTGACATTTTTCTGGTTGTAGCGAATCGGACGACGGCAGCAGTAAGTCTTCAGTACGTAATGGAAGACGTGATAGAGCATCGGAATTTCCGTGTCAAATTCAAATTCTTATTTTGTAATTCGATCATGTCATTTTTAGTACTTTGCATGGTTACGGCTTGTTCTACTGCTTTTTCAAACGTCAAATCTTCAACCTGAGACATTAATTTACTTTGGATTGTTTCATTTTTAATTCCGCGTAAAAATTGTTCTAACAAATTTTCTGACAGCGAATCGCCCGTAAACGCGCAATGTGTTGTAAATTTCTTTAAACGAACACTAAAATCTTGAACAGATTCAGAATCTCCTTGAAAACATTTTCTAAATTTAATGCGTTCTGTAATTTTGTTAGGGGTCTTACACAGATGTTTCGTTAAGACATCTACTAATTCAGTGTAAGTTTTTGATTCAGGAAAATCTGGGAACAATAAATTTGTAAGTAAATTATATAATTTCGGTCCGATAAAAGTAATTAAAGCACTAAGTTTTTTTTTCATCTTTTATATCAAACAATATAAAATTCTGTTCTAATCTTCTAATATAAGTGCCAAAAGACTCAACAGAATCATTGAAGTCTTTAAAATTTTGAAACATTTTTAATGAAAATATGCTACCTCTAATAATAAAAACATGCAATCAAATAAAAGAACAGAAAGGAAAAAAAAAATAAATGTATAAATACCTTTTTTCCCTCTCTTTCTCGAAAAATTAAAAATCGCAGATTATAGTAGACAATAAATTACGCATCATTTATGTCGCGACAGTAGACAAAAACTCACAGCTGCTGTCTGCGATTGCTTTGAATAAACTGATATGTAGAAATAATTCCGTTCTCTTTTTATTTTATGAACTGGAGATTGCATTTTTAATTATTTTGAGGTACACATTATTAAATGTTGAAGAGCAAAACTTTTTTTTGCTTTTTTCTTTTCCTATCGTCGCCATTATAGTGTTTGTTGCTGGGCAGGGAGAAGATTTATGAGTAATTAATGACTATTATATGACGAGGCGTATACATTTTAAACACATAAAATTTAATAGATGACTACGGCAATTACAGATGAAATATACAAGTTACACAAACGACTACATTTTGAAGATTGATCTGTTTTAGCAGAGATAAAAGTAAAGGGAAATTAACAGATCACTGATTGGACAATACAGTTTACAGGTACATGTACATTTACGTGACGTCACTTACCACAAGTCCAATAGATTAAATCAGGAATACAATGGCGAAATACACCACAATATGGAATTAAAACGAATGTCTCTTTACAAGTCTGAAATATATATTTTTATAATTTTACAATAAAATAAAACTTTAATGTTAGATTTTGTTTTGTTAATCAATTTTCCTTAATATCCCTATTCAGTTTTTAAAACATCCTAATAGGATTTATTTTATTTCATTTCATTTTATTTTTTGCTATTGAAACCTACAATGATGTGTACTAATAACTGACAAATTGATATTTATGTCTTCAATTAACACTTTTGCTATGCAGGATATAATTTTTTAAAAGTGACAATAAAATCATCTTTAATATCCTAAACAGTTACTACATACCATAACCTATGACATGCATTAGTCGGAGAAAAGATGTTTTTAAAAATAGCGTAACGTTAGCATCATATTTAAGTAAATTAAGCACATCAGTGTTCCGGCTTATATATAATTAAAATGATCAACATTATTCATCAAACTAAGTATTATAACTACATAACTTTCAGGAAAACAGGCAGGAAAATATGTCTTTTAAAGTTTTACATGCATCATAATTAATGTCAAATATAACATGCATATTAGTATTTTATTAGGAAATTAAGTTAAATAAATTAATATTCAATGGCATCATTGATTAAAATGAAATTTTTATACATAGATTTAAATAAGTTAAATATTAGAGACATACATAAATAATTTGAAATATCTTGTTAATCTATAAATATGAAAATTTCTTACGACCGTATTATAAATATTATTGATCATAAGTTAGTATTTTGTATTTTTTTATTACACATTGTGAGGTATACGTATTTACACTTTATTAATTTAATATATAATTCAAAACATTTAATTATATCTTTGGTTGAAATTCCATTTGGCAATTAAAATGACTAAATTTAGTTATTCAGCCATTTATGGTGAAGATAATTAGTATAATCCCATTTTGGCATAGCTCAAATTTGACGTATTTCTCCTAATTGCTATTACAGTTACATTTTTGGTGTTCTTTATCACATAAAGCATAACTACTAATTCACTGTTTTAAATATTTTAACTCTTTATAATTTATAAATATTCTACTTTGAAAAAATGGTGTTTCTTGTTTCCCCTTAGTTTGGGAAAAATGTAATTTAGTAATCATCATTCATAGTTTATGGATTATTTAATATAATTAACCCATATACGAAACATTAAGGAATACCTGGTGTAAATGTTCTGGTATTGAAAATTTTATGCATTTGTGTTATTTCAACTCTTTACCTCAACTCGTTATAAATTTGATAATATTTTCGTATATCTTTGCACTTTATAGAATAATATATATATATATATATATATATATATATATATATATACAGACACGACATTATTTCATTATTTAAAACATGAAAATCTGACATTGACAGATTTTAATTTAGTGCCAGAGGCCTGCTGCTAAACTTGTTAATTTCGACAAATTCTTCTTTAGTTAATTCGTGACGATCTAAATTCCATGATAAAGTTTTCATTAAATCAAACCAATGTGTTTCAGCTGCAGATATTGTAACAAATAACGTTAGAAGTCCAAACTGTCTTATAGCCGCAAAACAAAGTTTTTTCTCTTTTTCCCAATGAGGGGGAGGTGTGCCTTGGAGGGGGACTCATGTCAAAGTTGTACCTTGGGGGGGACTCATGTCAAAGGTGTGCCTTGGGGGGGACTCATGTCAAAGTTGGGCCTTGGGGGACTCATGTCAAAGTTGGGCCATGGGGGGACTCATGTCAAAGTTGGGCCTGGGGGGGACTCATGTCAAAGTTGGGCCTTGGGGGGGACTCATGTCAAAGCTGTGCCTTGGGGGGACTCATGGCAAAGTTGTACCTTGGGAGGACTCATGTCAAAGTTGGGCCTGGGGGGGGACTCATGTCAAAGTTGGGCCTTGGGGGGACTCATGTCAAAGGTGTGCCTTGGGGGTGTCTCATGTCAAAGTTGTACCTTGGGGGGGACTCATGTCAAAGTTGGGCTTTGGGGGGACTCATGTCAAAGTTGGGCCTTGGGGGGACTCATGTCAAAGTTGGGCCTGGGGGGACTCATGTCAAAGTTGGGCCTGGGGGGACTCATGTCAAAGTTGTACCTTGGGGGGACTCATGTCAAAGTTGGGCCTTGGAGGGACTCATGTCAAAGTTGGGCCTGGGGGGACTCATGTCAAAGTTGGGCCTTGGGGGGACTCATGTCAAAGGTGTGCCTTGGGGTGTCTCATGTCAAAGTTGTACCTTGGGGGGGACTCATGTCAAAGTTGGGCTTTGGGGGGACTCATGTCAAAGTTGGGCCTGGGGGGGACTCATGTCAAAGTTGGGCCTTGGGGGGGACTCATGTCAAAGTTGTACCTTGGGGGGACTCATGTCAAAGTTGGGCCTTGGGGGGACTCATGTCAAAGTTGTGCCTTTGGGGGACTCATGTCAAAGTTGGGCCTTGGGGGACTCATGTCAAAGGTGTGCCTTAGGGGGGACTCATGTCAAAGTTGTACCTTGGGGGGGACTCATGTCAAAGTTGGGCTTTGGGGGGACTCATGTCAAAGTTGTGCCTGGGGGACTCATGTCAAAGGTGTGCCTTAGGGGGGACTCATGTCAAAGTTGTACCTTGGGGGGGACTCATGTCAAAGTTGGGCCTTGGGGGGACTCATGTCGAAGTTGGGCCTGGGGGGGACTAATGTCAAAGTTGGGCCTTGGGGGGACTCATGTCAAAGTTGTACCTTGGGGGGATTCATGTCAAAGTTGGGCCTGGGGGGGACTTATGTCAAAGTTGTGCCTTGGGGGGACTCATGTCGAAGTTGGGCCTGAGGGGGGACTAATGTCAAAGTTGGACCTTGGGGGGACTCATGTCAAAGTTGTTCCTTGGGGGATTCATGTCAAAGTTGGGCCTGGGGGGGGACTTATGTCAAAGTTGTGCCTTGGGGGGACTTCATTCAATAAATCCCCATTCAATAAACCGACTGAAATAGGCCCTTAGCACTATGAAGAGTGTATTATAAAAATTCGACAACGCTGTACCGACTGAAATAGGGGTACCTTGGGGGGGACTCATGTCAAAGTTGGGCCTTGAAGGGACTTCATTCAATAAAACCCCATTCAATAAACCGACTGAAATAGGCCTCTAGCACTAATTAAGAGTGACGTATAAAAATTCGACAACTGTACCGACTGAAATAGGCCTCTAGCACTAAAAAAAAATCATAGTCAAAATATGCATTTTAAAAGTATAACATAGAATGAAGTTATATCATCGTGCTTCTAGTAGATATATTTATGTTAATTATTATAATTAATTTAAAAAAAAATAGACTTTCGATTGTGGGATGGCAGGAAACGAAAAATATAAAAAATTTCAATAAAAAATTTAAAATGTTGCTACTTAACGTTTTCAATTTCAGCCGCAGCTGTTATTGGGCACGATGAGTTAAATGCCTGTGGTTCCGTTGCTTGCTCTTTCTTCTTCTCGAGCACGGTGCGCCACATTTCGTTCATTTTGGTGCTTCCAAAATATTTCGACCGTCACAATTCTGTAAAGTTTCAGCAGCTTCGCATATAGCTGAATATTGATAGCATTTGCAACGAGTAAATTTTGAAAAGTTTTTATAGTATATATATATATATATATATATTCAAAAAAGACATTTAAAAAGTACAAAAATCCAAGCTCAAAAACAGAGAATGGATAAAAGTTGTGTCTAAAAAGGATGTGATATCAAATTCCCCAGCTTACATTCTAATGGAAGAGACTGTACATGGTTATTTGTTGTAAATAAAGTCAGTATTTTGTAAGATCTGCTTTGATTTAAAAACTTGTGCAATCATTTTAGGCATGCTATACATGAGAGACTTGCAGTGAGCTTTAGAAATGTTTATGAACCAGACAAGCTTTATTGCTTGAACATGAGCCGTAGTAGTAAATGGCTGCTTGTCGGCGACATTATTTTTCACAATACAACGCATATTCTCCATTAGATTCAAATCTGGGATGTTACCTGGCCAGTCAAGCACTTTCATTTTCTGTGCCCTTAAATATTTCTTGACAATCTTCGACCTGTGATACGGAGCCTCATCATACCTGAAAACTGAACATTTATGAATACGCATGTGAAGCTTCAACTTCTCACGTAACAAATTTAGGTACCGCTTTCCGTCCATAGTGTTATAGATGGCACAAAATACAGACAAGCAGTACCGGACATAGACATTGCACACCATATAATTTTACTTGGAAGATGTTTTACAGTTTGAATGTTATATCTCTCATCAGATCTGTTTCCCTCTGAGCGGCGAATATTTGCAACACGTGCTGAAAATTCCTGTACTCTTGAATCATCCGAAAATAAGACCCTACTCCACTGTTGCACTGTCCAATTTTGATATTGTTTGGCGAAAGTTAGTCTTTTCTTTTTTATACTTGGAGTGAGTCGAGATTTCCTTGCAGCTTTATGGGATGATAATACAAAATCTTTGGCCAAACGTCTTGAAACAGTACTCAAACTGGCGTTGGTGCCTTTTGGAGCCAGAGAATGTGTAATTGTATTGCAGGATGCTCTTGGATCTCGCACGACCGTCCTTCGTATCACATGATCATCACGTGCACACATTGTTCTAGGGCGACCGTTACTTTTAAGGTCAACAAATATTACCGATTTTTTTTTATTTACCAATAGCTTGATGAACAGACATCTTGCTCACATTTACCCTCGAACTTATTTGACGTTTAGAAAATCAAATTGTATGGAGGATCAATATTTCTGACCTTTTTGTAACAGTAAGAGAAGGTTTTTTACCCAACACAATAACTACACAACAGCACTATCTACGAAAAAATCCAATAAAGAACTGGCGATAAACGTACCCCATGACATTTACTTCACTGATAAAGTTTTTGGGTTATGGAGATTTAGGCAGACGGACAGCGCTAGGGTCGTAGGCCTGAAAGGGAGTGCCCACCTTGGGAGTCTTGCTTATGGGTAATTGACCGTATTACTCAATTTCGGAGAAAAACCATGGAAAAATCTGAACAGCTAAGCTGACGAGTACGTCCTGGGATCGAACATGGCATCTCATGTGTCTTAAACGAACAGGCAAAAATAAATTTTAAAATGTAGCTCTATCGCTACTTTTAGTTTAGTATTTAAAGTTTTTTTTTTTTTTTTTTTTTTTTAAGGAATTTTTATGAATTGATATACCACGAATGTTTGTCTTATTATATTATTATTATTATTATATTTGGACTGTAATATTTATGTAAATAAAAACAGTTTATTATTTATAATTCCTAAATGTGAGTTTATATATATATATATATATATGTATATATTATGAATAATAATTAAATGAATGAAAAGGAGTCCTCTTCCATTTTTCATATGAATACATATTATAATAAAAAATAATATTGATTATTTTTTTTCCTATTAAAAGCTAGATTTTTTTCAACATACTTTTTCCATAATAATAATATTTTATGGAAAAAATTAATTTTTGTTTATGTGACCCTTCTTTGGTATAATCGTATTTAAAAAGCTGACAAAATACAATATCATAGGATGGGATTAATAGAGTTAATGAGCACAGACAGCTTTCAACCTGATGTTTGTGTCGGCAATTAGATGTTTAATTATGCATGAAATCAATTTGTATCTAAGTCTAAACATTTAATTATTAATATACGAAAGTGACATTGTATATCATTAGGAAATCATTCTGAAAAACTCTATAGTTAACGTGAAGTATAAATAACTTTACTTGTTTGTCGTTACAATATTAGATTAATTATTGCCGCTTCCTTTAGTAATCATTAAATATATTGAACATGACATAATCGTAAAACTAATTATTCTGTATAAAACAAGTTTACTAATTTCCAAAACAAATAACAAAGAAGTTTTGTAACAATGGACTTTACAGTTAATTATTTTTTTTTTCATTAATTTATTTTTTGCAAAAAAAGTAAAGATATATTTTTACTAATATTAATTGGAAATATAAATATCTTGTACAGATATTACGCATAAAATATTTGTACAATAAGTATAAATTAAAACAATATTTGTAATATTCTTGTAAAACTGATAAATAAAACAGCGATAGTATACTGAAAATCTATGAAAACCATTTTTTTCTCTTTTATATTCACGAACTTTAGATAAATGACCCGACACTGTTTTTTCAGACGTCATTTTCAAATATATCAAAAATAACTTTACGGATTAATCTTCAAATTTCATGCGTGTAAAAAATCATAATATACCTCAAATAATACAGTGGTTAATTTAAAACACAAATCAAAATGGGGAATAGTAATAAATTAAAAATTAAGCTGAATGTTTGGGATCACACTGTAAAACGTATAGATTAAAACAGATCTGACTTATTCAGGGATTTTGCGATTTTATTTATTAATTTCTTTTTATTTCTATAGTGATAGTGCATGAACTACTAAAGATTGTAAAAAAATAAATAAATAAATAAATAAATACTGTAACATACAGAAAATTCAACCCAGTGTAAATTCATACGTAGAAAAATATATACTGCATTAAACATGACATAACCCCATTCAGAGCAAATATTATAAAAAAATACACAAGTAATTATCAGAATAAATATATATAAATTTTACTACTAAATTTTTAAGTACAAATACAAACGAACTAACATAATTTCTATTACAGAATTATTGAATAAAATTTTTTGATCTGCTTATTAAAAAAAAAAAAAAAAAAAAAAAAAAAAGGAGAGAAAAAAAGAAAAAGAGAAAAAAAGTGAGAATAACAGTAAAATTCAAAATGTTATTGTTGATAAAACGAACTGAATTTCAGTTTCTCTTCAAGAAAAAAAGCGATAGCAGGTTTCAACAATTACCAACAACAATATTGTTTTATAAATTATTGAATGAAAGTAAAATATAAGCCAAACGTCTTACAGTATTTCTTTATTTGTTTCTTTTTCTTTTTTTTTTTTTTTTCTTTCAAGAGAAACGGAATCTCTGAATACTCTATGAAAGTTTTTGAATTTCCAGGATATTTGCATGGAGTTCTTATATGAATGCATTAATACATTTGTTTAATAAATCATATAAATAAATTGCTATTGATGCTTTCTCATGTATATGTTCATTTTTTATTATATATACAAACTTACAAAAATGTTTAGCAATATTTCTAAACGATAAGTTTTTATCAATTTAAAAAATTACCTCTTGATGAAATATTTTAGAACATTTGGTATTTAAAGTACTGGGTCTTCCTCATGTTTTATTCTGTGACGATTGGTTTTAAGAAGACTACATTTAGTGGGGCGGTAATAAACTGAGCAAAATCAATAATGTTTGTTATCACCGTGCACCGTTAACTGAACGAATTCATATGTAACTTTAGGATTTATTAATAAAGACCCAGTTCAACTTGCGATGAATTTGTGTGATGATAACATGTTAAATAACGAAGATATAAGCATTTATTTAAAAAATAAATAAATAAATAAAAATACTGTAATCGTAATACAAATATCTTAATTATCTCATGAAATGTCAACATTTGTATGAAAAACGGTTGCACTGTGCATGCGTGAAAGATAGAAATTTTTGTGTTGCATAAGTTGAAAGCTACATGTATTGGTCAACTTTTGTCAAAGGTTTATTTGAAATCAGTAAAAAATAAGCAATCTGACGGCAAAAAAGTGAGCTAGATATTAAGCATTTCCGAAGAGTTAAGGGGTTTTTCACATGCCACGTAATTAATTTGAAGATCCGATTACTTCAACTACGCTCTAAAGGTTTTTTTTTTTTTTTTTTTTTTTTTTTTTTTTTGTAAACTTATAAGTTTACAAAAAAACTTATAAGTTCGTAACTCTAACATATTTTTGATTATTTATCAAGATTTGTGAGAGTGAAATATGTTGTTCACAAAAAATAACTCTTGCAAAGTTTTTCAAATAATTGGATCTTCAAATTAATTAAGCGGCATGTGGAAAACACCTTATGAAAAATCAACTCTTTGAAAATTCCTAAAAACTAGCTCGTTCTGTTGCCGACAATTTGCTTAATTTTTACTCTATTGAAATGAACTTTTGACAAAATATGTCCTGTATATTTAGATTTTTACCAATGTAATATTTTTTCTATCTTTCGCGCATGCGCAGTAAAAAGTTTTTCAGTAAAATGTTCATATTTCCCAAGATATTTAATTTATTTCTATTTCGATTCAGTATATTGTTTGAAAAGTTTTTTTAGAATTTATCTGAAAGTGGGAATAATTTTCGTTTAAAACTCTGTATAACTCTTAAAAAAAAAAAAAAAAAAAAAAAAAAAAAAAAGCTGATTTTTTTGGAGTTTTAAAATAGCTAATTATTTAACATGCTATCGCCACACAAATTCATCCACATATTGTACTGTGTCTTTTTTAACATATGCTAAAGCTACACATCACTTCCTCCAGTTAGCCATACAGGGTGATCACTAACATTATTGATTTTGCTCAAATTATTACCGACCCCCTAAAAGTTGTTTTAAACCAATCATCACTGAAAAACATTAGGACGACCCAATGTTTAAATATCCAAATTTTGAAACCATTTCGTCGAGAGATAAGTTTTTATATAGAGAAAATTGGCCTTTTGCAAATCTTGCTAACTTTTTGAGCAGGAATGTACCATACCCTTCACATTATGATAAAAAAGTACAGTCGGGGGAAAAAAAAAAACGCAACACTCAACGTAACTTCATTGCTAATCAATGTAGAAAAATTTAATAGGTATCATTCGACGAGGAATTGAGAGTAGTTTCAGAAAATGAACTGAAGTTTTGAATTGGGGGTCGTCTACATATTAAAACGCGCACCAACTTTGATTTTTTCAATGGTTACACCCTATTTTTATTTTATATTTGAATTCCTGGGATCGCAACAACGCGAAAAAGTATATTGGTTGTATATTTATGTATTGGTTGTACCATTCAGAATTGACCGTCCTGCGTTGCTCTAACGCCACTGTTGCCACATGACAGTTAATGCCGAAGAAACAGGCAATAATTTGTTTCGATGTGCTTCTTCTCGAACAACTTTTGTTGGTTTTGCCTCGCCTTGGAAGACCCATACAGTTGATTGCTGTTTTGTTTCCGGCTCATATGCATAGATACATGATTCGTCACCTGTGTAGATGTTATACACAGCCTTTGATGTACCTTGAACGTATTTTTCTAACATTTCCTTGCACCAATCGACACGAGCCTTTTTTTGAGCGTTTGTCAGTATATGCGGGATCCAACGCGAACAAATTTTTTTTTACGCTCAAATGTTCATGCAATATTTTATTGATGCTAGTCATACTAATGTCCAAAGACGCCTCAATCTCACGGTATGTCACATGACGATCTTGCTTTATCAGTTCACGCACAGCATCGACCTTTTCTGGCACAACAACGGATTTTGGTAGACCTGCACGGGATTCGTCCTGGATCGAACATCGACCACGATTACATTCGTTATACCAATTTTTTACAGTGCTGTAGGATGGCGCTTTATCGCTGTATAAAGAATTAAGTTCATCGAAGCACTCTTGTCTTGACAATCCACGTCGAAAGTTATGAAAAATAATCGCACGAAAATTTTCACGATTCAATTCCATTTTTTGAAAGAGAAGAACTTTTCAATTTACTGTCAACAACACAAATAAAGCTATAATGGTAAATCGTCTGCTGAATTTACGTTTAAAAATATCAAACTTTCGATTAAAATCATCTGCGGTTGCCTAGCAACACTTACTGTTGCCAAGGTCAGAAATATAAATAGCAACCCTCGTATATATATATATATATTATTTCATTTCGTATATTATGTTACACCTACGACAGAAAATTTAAGCTTTATTGCCCACATAACACATACGTTCATTTTACATTCATATTTCATCCATCACGTCTGAGTTACGTCTATAGACGAATTTTGAACATAGGCCCCAAGCTCAAATATGTTCAGAATATGTGAAATTCTGGTCATAGACATATCTACGAAAAACGTACAAAGTACGGACGTCAATTTAGGCACATAAACTGAATGGAAATTGAACTAATCCAGTTTACGTAAATACTCGAGCTAAACTACACCTGAAGGTCGCCATTTTCTTTATGTAGATATGGTATGGTAATCAACAAATTTAAGAAAGTTTATCTTCTACAAAGTTTTTCGATTCAAATTTGAACTTTATTTATTTAATGTTCAGAGGGCTGCTCTCTCAACTTATCTCCATGGTTCTGTGCATGGAGATGAATAGAATATTTGGTGGTGTTTGTGTTTGTTTACGCGGATTATTTGCATCGCCTTCATCCATCCGTATTTGTGTTGAAATTGTGTTTCAAAAGTAAATAAATATGTGTTCTGCGTAAACTATATTCTTTGAAAAACATATTGTTATAACATTTTAATTAATATAAACAACAAACCTTTAGGCTTTTAACATTTAATTATGAATTGTTATCTTCATTCATACGTTCATATGTTACTACGAAATTCATTTATAACTATGCTTAATTTGGAACATGTTAAACTTAGTTTTGTGATACTTTAAAAATATAGTTGTTTTTAATAAGATATTATTTATAAGTATGTTTTAAAAAGTAAACAAATTTACGTTTTTGGAGAAACATTATTATAAGATTTTGATTAATATAAAAACAAAATTTTAGGCTTCTAAAAATTCATTATTTATAAACCAATCATAGACTATTTTGATGACAAATCAATTTATTTGTAATATAACATTGTATATTCTAATTTTTTTTTTTTAGTATTATGTATTCAACAAAAATAAAATAAATAAAAATGTATAGCCTAATATTTTGCATTTAATTACTTTAGATTTTTTTTTTCTTATGAGTTGAGATTGCGAGTTTTTAAGAAAAAGCTTTAATTCTGAATGTTAAACAAGCTTTAATTGCTTTTCTTAAATTTTCATAATTACCATAAGGCGAGAAATATAAATGCTTTCTGGACGTGTAAAAATTATTTACCATTTACTAGTAAAGATTTGTTTTGAATTTATTAGTTCAAACCATAAACAGGTACAAATATGTATACAATCAATAATAATGGATAAACATTAATAAGTTATACTTGTAATGATTATAATTACTTTAAAATTTATATAAACTTACTATCCACTTACATTATGTTTTATATTATTATTATTTTGCATTATAATTTTAAAATACAGCTTATTGTTATTACTACAAAGCTTTCTTTTATTTTTTTATTTTTTTTTTATTTATTTATTTTTTTTTTAAGAATTTAAATAAGTTTGGGTTTTGCTTTGTACAAAGGGCAAGCATAACTTTGATTTAATTATCGACAAAATGATTGGAAAGAAACATTTTTCATTTTTAAAATTTTTTAATTTTGTGTTTTTTTTTTTTTTTTTTTTTAGGGAGGCGTGTTATAATGAACAAGTTATATTTGTTTGAAAATGCATCCAATTTAAAAATGTCGTTTTCGCATCATAACATTTTCATGTTTTAGATTGCAAACAGCTACAAGGATTTAAAAATAACACATCCCTTAATTTTAGTAGTATAATAGCCATTTCTGGTACTTTCATATTAATCACATACTGAAAGTTTATCCTTTAGTATTAATAGCATGCCATTATATGAAATGAAATAATACAGTGCATACAAATGTTTATATAGTAAATTTAATGTTTTATATAAGTTCAAAATAAATATTAGTTTATCATAATGGTGATTAATTGCTGGCATGCAGTTAATACAAAAGTATCTCATTTGTTTATATTATTAATTTATCATGTTGTAGTTGTAGGTGAATTATACATATTTATTATTTTCTCCTCACGTATAAAAATTCAATATAATAGCAAATAAAAGAATTTTTTAAAAATAGAAATTGTTTTATTCAAGCCTTGTTTTGTCAATGAATAAACACTGGAAAATCATTAGTCTGTCGTTGACAGACACCCCCCCCCCCCCTATTTCTAACAAATATATTTAAATGTTGTTAAAAATTCTTGTAAGTGATTTAACTCTTTAAAATGTTGTCAGTTGAGAAAATTATGTCATTTTCATATAGTTTAACAGTTAACTAAAACATATAGTAAAACTATACACTCTCATCCAGCAAAAATTAAATAATACCTAAAAAAAAGTAATGAGTACTGTGTCTGTATTTACAGAACAGATCAGAAGATTCCATAATTCTAAGGAGTTAATATTTTACATGTTTACTACTGGTAACTTAATTGCTGAAACTGATTAGAATCAATCAGTAATTCGCATCTAGAATCAAACAATAAAATAACTGATTTGTGCGTTGATCCAGTGGCAGAAACACGGCGACATAGTCGCGGACACAGAAAAGCGGCTTGCGGACAGTTTTTGTCTGCACTGATAAAAAAATTTGTCCGCAACTTTCGGATAACAATTCACTTATAAAAATTTCTGTATCAAAACTAAAACTTTTATTATTTATATTGTGTTGTGTCAAACATTGCTATAAAATATTTAATTGAATGAGATGAATGAATACGCACACAATTGTTTATACTGTATTGTTCTGTAGTATTGTATTTGTGTATTGTTGCACGAGATCACCGCTGATGTCAAGCCACCCCCCCCCCTCCCCATCAGCTTTCAGGCTTTTTTAGTGTAAGCCATTTTCTCCCCAGATTACATGAAAATTTTGCAGACAAATTATGAAATTTTAAAAGCCTGTCGCAGATAGCTACAAAACGTTCTGCCACTGGGTGCGTTGATAGGGAAAGAAATGAAAAATTGTTACATATATATTTTTATTTGAATTTTTGCAGGAAGGAAGAAAAAACAAAGCACGGGAAAAAAATTTCTTCACTGAAAAAAAAAAAAAAAGGTTTCA
Organism: Salticus scenicus; assembly: GCA_963930645.1. NCBI lineage: Eukaryota > Metazoa > Arthropoda > Arachnida > Araneae > Salticidae > Salticus > Salticus scenicus. The sequence continues at coordinate 67,695,928 of OZ005654.1, read as the reverse complement.
AAATGATAAATTACAATTTTTTAACCATCTGCAAGTAATGTGGTGAAAAAAAAAAAAAAAGTAATATAGATCTGTATTTACATTAAAAAAAAAAAAAAAATTAAAGAATTTTCTATACGAGTTTGAAGTTTTCAAGCGGTTAGCACTAAAAATAAGAAAGAAGATGCAGTTTGCAAATTAACATGTCAAATGCGTTTGTAAGATGAGTCTACCCTGCAAGTTTATTTTTATTTAATTCAGTACAGTCGAACTTTGTTAATGTGAATCTCAAGGGGATAAAAATTTTGTTCAGGGTATTAGTAACTCAAAAACTAATCTTCCTTTTGACGGGGATTGTGGAAACAGTTCATTTTAAAAGTAATTCATGTTAAGGAGGTTCGACTGTAATAAGTACAAAACTTTGAATAAACGCCATAAATTGCAAGAAATTCGCTAGTTTCTTGAATTTTATGATGTTTATCCAAAATTTTGTAGTCGCCAAATCGCCCATCGCTACACTAGTGCGACGTAAAACCCAACCGACCAACCAAAATTTTGTACCTATTTTTTCAAAACATCAGTTTTGTAGTGCTGTTTATTAATGAGTTTTGACTGTTATATTAACAAATTTTCCAGCGGTTGCCACTTGGAAACAAAATGCCAGGAGCAAGTTGCTCACTTAACTAATTCAAGATGTTTGTAAGATAAGTTTACTGTTCGACTTTGATTCGAAAAAATTCAATATTTCAGAAGTTACTGTGAGAACAAAGTTTCTGCTATCCTTGTCGAGTCATGTTCTTATATAAGAACATGACTCAACAAAGATTTATTTAATGAAGCAGTATTAAGTGTACTTTTTTTACATAGGAATTATTGCTAGCACTCGAAGAATTTTGCTGCTGACTGTAAGTTCACTGTCCAACTTTGGTTCAAATTGATTCAATGTTTTCCAAAATTTATCTAGATAGTGAGTTTTCAGGTGGTCGCCTGATTTCAAGTAGCCCTGCAATAGTCGGCAGCAAAAACTATTTAAGCACTCATCCACACTTTATATATATATATATATATATATGTGTGTATGTATTAGTTTGATCGCTAATTTTTATCAACTTACTTTTTTATTTTAAATATTTGTACATGGAAAGTGAAACATTAACGTAGGGACTCTGTAAATAATTTGAATACAGTTGAGCACTGATTATCTGCGAGAGCCACGGTGAAGATTATCCACGAGTGCGAGAGCCGCTAAAAAAATTTAATTAATAACCTTCAATAAAACAATTTTTAATTCAAGCCAACAACAGAGCAAACACAAATAATTGTATTTTCTCTGTTGGAATTTCTTTGACAGTTTTAGGAGAAAATGAATCTTTCCACTTTACAAATAGGAGTTAGACTATTCTGCCGCGTATTTACTTACTGTTCAAAATTTACATATTTTTTTGTACAATATACATGTACCTATAGAATACTGTGGGTAAAATTGTTTATGGAATTGCACATTACCTAATTATTTCTAAATTTCCTTTTCACATTCTAAAGGTACACAACCATTAAATTAGTACTACTCTTTTTCCAAAAAATTAATTTTTATATTGTAATTTTGAGTTAAAAAATGAGAATTTTCACTTAATGCATTATTTCTCATTTTTTAAGTCGTAAAACAAAATATTTAAAAAAAAAAAAAATCAATTTTAGGGAACAAGTACTAATTTAACGGTTATAAATTTTCTGAATGTGAAAACAAATTTAAAAATTGCAATTAGGTAAAGAGTGATTCTATAAACAAATTTCGCCATAGACTTACATGGGATTTGGTGACTAGAGACGGGGAAATCACGAGAGGAAGTGAACAGTCTTAAACTTTTCTTTGCCATCATAATGTGATTGTATATAATAAATAAATAAATAAATAAATAAATACCTGTAATTCTGCATTTATTCGCATAAAGAAAAGATGAAATCTATTTCATAGGAGGGCTAAGGCAAGTCAAATATTGAATGAGAACATCACTTAGTGGAATAATTGTGTATTGGATCAAAGGACCTAAGTTTGAATCCTAGCTACACTGTTAAAAAATTCTGTAAATTTAATGTAAATATTTATCCAGAGTCTCTGTAAATTTACAGTTATTCTTAGTTAAAAGTGAATAATCGAGATTTTCATTCTTTATTCTGTATTTGTACTTAATTTTATTATTTAATTTTTTTATTTGAATTAAAAATGACTGTTTCTACTTTAGAAAAAGCATTCTAAGTCCGAAATATATTCTCAACAATAATTAATTAAAATAATATTAGTTATTAAAATGAATGTATAAAATAAGTTTTTTAATATCTCTGTGTATTTTTCTCTGTAATTTTACGTAAGACTTAAGATAATAGATTACATAGAGTTTTCTGTTGAAATTTTTAACAATGTAGATTCCATAAAAAAATTATTTACATACATGGGTGCTGGAAATGAAAGAAATTTTAAAATATTAAATATTTTGTGCGAAAAATAAATCATGAGAATTTTTTTCTCTCTTTTTGCCATACTCGAGATGACTTTAAAAATAATAGTTTAAAGATTTTTAATTGTATTAGTAAATTATTTAAAAATAATAATAATAATTTCAGCTTTAAAATAATCTTTTGGTCTCTTTCTGTGGATTTCACAGGAAGCCCATTATGTAGATTTTGCTAGAGTGACATGTGACACTTAAAAAAAAAAAAAAAAGACCGTATTCATTAAGGATTTTATTCTACCAGCATTATATTTACATAAATCTAAAAATAACATGAGTAATTTTTGGATGTAATATGAACACAAAAGGACATGTCTATATTATGTTCAAATATGTCCATTTTACATTATTTTGTACAGCTAAAAGACGTACTTATTACATAAATGGTGGGGACATTTCAACTTAATATCTACAAAATCTGATAAAATATAGACTGAATCTGGCTGTAATATGAACATGTCTATATATCCAGTGGTTTGACATCTTTACGATGAAAATATCCCTCAAGATTGACGTTTATGTGAAATTTGGCTCTATTCTGCCATGTTAAGAAATTCGTAAATTTCCAATAACTTACAAAATTTTTATATTGGAAAATTAATAATCATTAATATCCATTCCAGTGTCCTAAATGATATTTCAAAAGTAGTTTGACATCTTTACGATGAAAATATCTCTAAAAATTGACGTTTATGTGAAATTTTGCCCTATACTGCCATGTTAAGAAATTCGTAAATTTCCAATAACTTGCGAAATTTTCAAAGTAGCATATTTATAGTTACTGATGTTCATTCCGGCATCAAAACCGATATTTTAAAACTGATGTGACATTTTTACAGTAAACGGTTTTCATTTAATAAACGTTTAAGTGAATTTTTTTCCTATTCTCCCATGTTAAGAAAATCGTAAATTTCTAATAACTTACGAAGAATGTGGCAAATGCATAGGGTTCTTGCCAGTGTCGAAAGTAATATTTTAAAACTGATCTGACCTCTCTGCGACAGTTTGTTCTTGAGATATCGTGTACACAGACTAACAAACTAACGGACTAACGGACAAACACACTAACACACTAACAGACACCCTACAGACAGACACCATACAAATTTTGTCATTTTCGGATTCCGCACACCTGAAAACGTGTAAAAAAGTAAAAAAACCGAGGTCGAAAATTTTCACGATTACCTAAGTTCCCCATACCTATAATATGATGGGGAACTAAAAAACACATTGAACATAGAATAACATTTAAATTTTTATAATGGAAAATATTTAAATTTGGTAATAAAAATTTTATGTGTATGTGAAATGAAAAAATAATATGAAATTGTAATATTTTATATAAAATTATTGAATATAACGTACATTATCAAATTTTCCTAATTCTCAGAAAAACAAAAAATATGTAAGGCCTATTTTTAAAAATAATGCCAAAACATAGAGAGATCGCTAGAATATATATGTATTATATATAATCTCAATTTGAATTAAACGAGTGTAACTGTTAAAAGAGATAAAAATATTTATTTAAAGTCGTTAAGAAAACTGTATGTTTGGTCATCAAACATATTTCTTCTATATTTTCCTATACAAATTCACGCAGTATTTTTTTTTTTTTATCCATTTTGAATGCAGGCTATTTTCAACTGAGAGAGGTAACATATTAAATGTTTAACGAAAGTTAATTTTGCTGTATTTGCGAAAATTGCTGTATAGCAGCACCACGTGTCGGCGATGAGTGTCGAAAGCTGAAAGGCAATAATTTATACCAAAGTTCATCTGCATATAAATTTACATGTATTTTCGTGCAGTAGTCTCTGAGATACAGCCTTGTCTGAAATTCCGAAAATCGCTGTAAAGATTACCAGTGATTAGCAGCAAAAAAATGACAGACTCTAATTTAAACAAGTAAACGGGGGAAAAGTATTTCTTGCGAAGGTAAATGTGTTTTAAGAGATTAGTGTTAGTAAATAGAAAGAAAATGTCAGTGAACATCAAATTATAATACATATTATCAAAAAATATTTTCATAGACATTTAATTACTTAATAACGTATAAGATCAACAACGACAAATGTAGAATTATTAAACTTTCACAAAATTTATATGTATAGACCAATTACACTGCTCGGCAGGAAAATTGTCTCTGACACTATTTCAGCATATTCTTCTATAAAATGACCTCCTGAGTCCGAATTTGACGTCCATTTCGCCCTATCACCCATAGTTTTTTAGGAATGACCCCATATTTTTACAATTTTTCGGCGATTTTATGGCTATAAATTTGATTTTTAGGAGGAGGAATATTATTTTAACCATTAAATACCTTCTAAGGAGCTACAGAGTTGGAAAATATAAAACATGGAGATTCGCGACAAGGGGAAAATTTTGGGTGGGATTTTCCACTGAAATTATGTATTACATATCTTGTATTTTTTTAATCTGTTATTAATGTTATTTTTTAAACTTTATATTTTTCTGATTTTTAGGTGTTAAATTAATTATTTTTCATTCTTTAAATCAAATTCATGGTCATAAAATAATCAAACATGTAAAGAAATTGATTGAGGGGGTGGTGTATCTGGAAAACGGTGGGTGACTGAGCAAAATGAGAGCCATTCGGATTCAGGAGTTCATTTTACATAAGAATTAGCAATAATGGTATCAGATCTTGATTTCTTTTATTTATTTGTTTGTTTATTTATTTTTATTTATTTATTTATTTATTTTTTTTTTTTTCAGAGCAGTGTTACTTCCAATTACACATGTAAAATGTAAATTTTACACACCGAAGGGGCAAAAAATAATCTTTATAAAAACGCTTATGTATCTAAAAATATCTATGTTTTTTACGTGTAGATGACGTTTATAATGTCTAGCATGTAGTTTTGTCCAATGAACACCCTTAATATGTTACATATTTTTTCACGAATTTTGCGTCTAATGTTAATATTACAGTTACTACAAAAAATAGCACTTATTTTTAATTCTACAGTTTTTAATCTTAGTTATATAACTAGCATGTATTATTGACATAATTGCTTAAATACATTCTTTGGGCAATCAACGTGTATTAGAAAGAGATATTCTTAAAAAATACAATTAGATTTTGTTTCTTTTTATTATTAATAAAAACTAGTATATAGCAATTCAACTAATATTTAGGAGATTTCAGTGAAATAAATAGTAACTGGTATTGATAATAAAAATAAAAATAACAATAATAATAATAACAATAATAATAACAGTAATAATAAAATGAATTATGTTAAAAAAATTTATTTTATGTCTTTTTCGACTTGAGTTTACCAATCATGATAATTGATAATATTAAATATAACATTGGAATTGAACTTTTTCTGTCATCTTTCTTAATACACAAATCGAATGGCATATTTTTCTACCATAATATACATATATATATATATATATATATTTTTTTTTTAAGTCTTAATAATGTATCTTTATTTGTAAAATGTAAATAATTTTGTTATATTTATATAAATCATTTTTTTAAATTTATTTAAATGCACATACATAATTTCTACCAACAATAATTCTTTCGCTTCTATTACACATAAACATACATTAACTTTTTTTTTTTTTAAATGGTACTTCTATTAATTAAATCTGCCCGTTTTTTTCTTAACTATAAATTTCTGTCAGTTAAAAAAAAAAAAAAAAAAAAAAAAAGCAAAAGCAAATAAAATATGGAAAAGAAAGCTGCAAAGTAACAGCTTTTAAAATGTATCGTTTTATAGAGCAAACAACAAAATAAAATGTGAACACCATTTATCTTAAGTAAGATGTAGATATAAAATTCTTTAATGGCAATTTTATTTTTAATTAAGCACCACTTTCAGCACCCACTCTCGAAGTCTCTTTTCAGTAAAATTAATGGAATTGACTGAGGTAAGAATTTTTTTTTTCTTTTTTTTCCCTTTTAATGTTGCATTAAGTATAAATAAATAAAGTGCAACTAATGTTAAGGAAATAAAGGAAAATACGCATATGTTTTCAGTTCACTTTTCAAGAGATTTACTTACTTATTATATATATATTGCATTTATAACAAATACATTCATAAAAAATTCTATTTTGTAACTTTTTGTTTCTATGAATTTTAGGATACACTAAATTGATTCAAAATCATATAACTGTTTTCTTCTTATTTATTTTTTTAATTACAGGCAATCATCTTCATTTTCGTGATAAATTGTCGAATTTTAATCTCATGCGCATATATATATATACAGAGAGAAAGAAAGAAAAAGGGAGAAAAAAAGAGATGTGTGCGTGTATGTGTTTGAGTTTGCGTTTTAAGATTATATGAATTTCATAATTTCCTGCTTATAATATTATTTCATGCTAAACTAGTATGCTATGGCCACCACAAGATTTTCTTCTATATTTTCCTATGCAAATTCACACATTAACAATATATATATATATATATATATATATATATATATATATATATATATATATATATATATATATATATATATATATATATATAAAGATATTTATACCCATTATTTGTATACGAATGATACCCATCTTTAAAATTTACACCCCCCCACCGCGGGGTACTTCACCCCAGGGGGAAGCGATGCCCCCACATGCACATTTTTTTCCCTAATTAACTACTACTATTATGAATAATTCATATTAATTTTACAGTCACAAGTTAAGAATAACTCTCCTATACTTCGATGTTAAAAAATTAGAAAAAGTACGATCACAGCGCCACCTGTTGAGCGATTGATCCCCAAATCTAATCAGCACTAGTCTATGTCAGGGGCCAACTACATACGAAGTTCGGTTAAATTTCGAAAAAAAAAAAAAAAAAAAAAAAACGATTTTTTTTTCGTTAAAAGTAAAAATAATCGATAACTTTGTTTTAAATTATCGCATATTTATAGTTAAACCATTCGTTTTAAAGGTATTGACGAGACCTTCCGAAAGATAACCATCTTGAAAATTTACCCCCTCCCCCCGGGGGGAAGCGATGCCCTCGCATGCACATTTTCTTTTCCATAGTTAACTACTACTATTATCAATAATTCATATTAATTTTACTTTCACAAGTTTAAAATAACTCTCATTGTGCAAATTTATAAGAAATTTTGTCCTATACTGCCATGTTAAAAGTTTACAAAAAATGCGATCACAGCACCACCTGTTGAGCGATTAGTCCCCAAGCACCATTTTATGTCAGGGTGCAACTAAATACCAAGTGTGGTTAAATTTCATTCATTGGTTCGTGCGATAAAGTGGACACAAAATCCGTGATACACACTCAGAGACACACAGACATACAGACATTTTCTAAAAACCATCAATTCGTGTTCAGGACATCCCAAAATGTGTATATCCAGTAAAAAACGGAATTCGAAAATTTTCACAATTCCGATACTTTCTCTATGTTACATATAGAAGGAAGTAAAAAAAAAAAAAAAAAGAATATTTCGGAGCAATACTTTAGCTAATAACACTGCTCTGTATAAAAATTGCCCCCAGCACCATTTCTGCAATTTCTTATGTAAAATGACCTCCTGAATCCGAATATGACGCCCATTACCCATCGACTTTTAGGGAAGACCCCCCCCCCTATTTTTATTCTTTTCGGTAACTTTATGGCTTCAAAATTGATTTTTAGGGGGCGGGGGTTAGAATTATTCTAACTATTAAATATTTTGTGGGCGGTTACAGAGTTGGGAAATTCTAAAACATGAACATTTGCGGGAAGGGGAAAATTTAGGGCGAGATAGAGATTATGCACTGAAATTATGTATTACATTTCTTGTATTTTTTATCTATTATTAATGTTATTTATTAAACATTATATATATATATATTAAGTGTTAAATTAAATCTTTTCCATTTTCCAAATCAAATTCATGACCATAAGGTTACCGAACAGTGACAAAAATTGGGGGGGGGGGGGGGGGGGCGAGAAAACGATGGGTGACTGAGCAAAATGATAGTAATATTCGGATTCAAAAATTCATTTTCCATAAGAATCAGAAAGAATGGTATCAGGGCTATTTTTTTTTTTCAGCGCGGTGTAAAATTTTCTGAATTGCTCATTTAACCTAAAGCTTAAAAGCTATCAAATTATTTTTTATTATTCATTGATAAAATTTACAATTTAAAATACGAAAAACATAATAACATACTATATATATATATATATATATATATATATATATATGGATCAGGTTTAAAACTTCTAAATTCTTTTTATGTCCGAAAGCATAAAAATATTCAAATTTTCAAAAGTATATCTGTCTGTGATTTAACGTTTATTTTTTTCATCTCAGTTTATAATTATAAAAAGAAAGCTTTGCCTGTTTGTATGTCTATCTGTATGTCTGCTAATGTATACATTCAACCCCAACTGAATATAGAAGTAAAAAAAATGACATTAATCATTTGTAAGGGAATAAAAAATGGAAAATAAATAAGAATAATTGAAAAATAAATAAGAATAATCTGCCCGATCGTTACAAATTTGATACCAAATAAAAGGGGTGATTTTTCTGAATCTAAGGATGCAAACGGCTAACAAATGGGGCAATTAGAAACCTTTTTAATTAACTAATGTATTATATCTAGGTGCCAACACTTCTTTTCAATGCTGATGGTATGCTGAACTCAAATCTCCGATGAAAAACGAAATGTTTGCAACTCATTAAAGTGGAAAGAGAAAATTGGAATTATCATTTTCTTTCTTTTTTTTTTTTTTTTTTTTTTTTTTTTTCGCTTACGTACGCAGAAATTATTATTCAGCCGAAATAGCACAAAATCAGGCTGCAGAGTCAAATTAAATGAATAAACAAAAAAAAGGTGCATTTTTATTGGGAATTTAATATTTATTCGAACACACGTGGCCGAAAGATGATGTAAGATTATTTTTAACACTTCCAAACAAGGTTGTAAAGTATTAATGACTTCAGTTTGTCTGTCTGTCTACCCATCTGCATGTCTGTCCCTCTGATTGCCCACGCTTTAAATCCCGAAAAAAAAAGAAATTTCTTATAAATGATATATGTTAGTAAAGTTCACTATCGCATGTTACCAATTCAAAACGGAGTGAACACCTGTATTGATTTGTATACAGGGACATACAAAATTATTCCAAAGCATTGTGTTCTATGAGAGGTAATTCTATAAACTATATTTTTATACCTCTGTTTTACACAAATCTTAATAAAATTACAATACATTATTCAAATCCACTACCCGATGTTTTCTATAGAAAATAAAGTAAATACCACCATTTGTTTCTGTATGAGGACACTCGAAATTATTCTTAAGCATTACGTTCTATGAATGTTATTTCGATAAACCAAACTTTAAAAACCTTAAATTGCACAAATCTGAATGAAATTCAAATATTTTATTTATATGCACAAAAGAAAGTTTTCTACAGAATGGGGCATAATATGCATAAGATTTACACGGTCACACAAAAACTCCAGTTACATTGTTGTTGTTGTTGTTGTCGTGTGCCACTCGCAAATTCCGAGCCCCGGTAGTAGAACTATTCGAATATTTTTTAAGGCAAGAGGGGTGCGTCTTCCGTTCTTAGGAGCGCCTCATAGGTAGGAAAAACGACTTTAGCTCCAGAAGCTGGTGAAAGATGGCAGCACCAGCCAGACAACAGGGACTCGAATTTTGGATCCGGATCAGAGCGAGTTAAACCCATGTTCCGGTACCCCCAAAGGTATAATTTTTTATTGCAACTTGGAGGTCTTTGCGACCACGACGGAAGTTAACGTGCACCAGTCGACATTAGCGTACACGACGGTCTTCGGCCGGCTCGAGGACCAAACCCGCATTCTTTCGATCACGAACTCGCTGCTCTTACCGAGCAGGCTACCGGGGCCTATTTCAGTTACATTAAATGCTATTAATGGAAATTTTCAGGAATTGCATTTTAGTTTAAATTAGGCGTTTTTAGCATTTTCTAACAATTTTTATGTGTGATTATGATTTCGGTTTGTGTATCTGTCTATCCATCTGTCTATCCTCTATCTGATAGTCTGCCGTTATCAGCGTCCATAAATATTTTTAGGAAAAAAAAATTATATATTCAAGTTCACTATAGATTGTACCTTATTTAAAGATGTATTATTACGTCCAGTACAACTGGTTTGTGTAAAAGGAGACCCCCAAAAATGCTATTGTAAAGCGCTTTAGGACATACATTTATATGAATCATATTTAAATAACATTCTACTGTAAAAGTTATAAGGAAAGTGATTTTTTTTTTTTTTTTTTTTTTTAAGATGCTAAAATGATGTTTTGTATGGAATGTGACATCGCTAACATTCTGATATACAGGGCTAAACTAAAATGTTCAGATACATTGAGGGTTAAGATTGACTTTAAGGGTTGCATTTTCTTTTGCGTTGATCATTTTAACACTTTCCAATAATATTAAGAGTGATTATGAATTCAATTAGTCTGTCTGTGTCTCTTTCAGTCCTTTTTTCAGTCCGTTGTGTGATAACGTAGCCAAAGGGCACTGATAGGTATACGATACAATAAGTGCGTACAGTTGGTGAGTGTTAATAATCAATGCGTACCGCATGGTTTTTCGTTTTTGTTTATCTTTTATTTTGTGCTATTTGATATTGATTTATGCCACTGAAATTTCGTACTGAAGGGTTTTCACGGTTATGGAATCGAATGAAAATACTTTCGAAAATGTTGAACTAAAAGGAGAGGGGGGATGTAGAAATAGAGTTGAAATGATTATGTTTCAAGACCTGATAAACTGATTGTGAATATTTTCCAAGGTATAAATTTATTAGGAGGGGTGAAAGGGGGGAACCAGAGGCAAAAATCTAGAAAAAAATTAAATCGTTGAAAATTACCTTTATAATGATTTAAGGTACGACAAATCGATCACAGATGTTTAAAATTATTAGGGGGACGAGAAGGGGGTGAAGGAGCAAATATATGGAAATTTAATTAGAGCTGTTAAAATGGGACCTAGAAATGGAATTAGAGGTTGAAAATTGGTATTATTAGGATTTAAGACCCGATAAATCGATTTTGGATATTTTTGAGGGTGTAATTATTAGGAGGGGTGTGAAGGGGGTCGAAGGGGCAAAAGGATAGAAATAGAGTTAGAACGGTCAAAATTGTTATATATATTTGAGGCCCCAACACCGATTTCGGATATTTTCAAAACTGTAAAGTTATTCGGAAGTGCGGTAAGAGGATAGGCAAAGGAGTAAAAAAGCAGAAAAAAGTTCGATGGTTCAAAATATGTATTATTACGTTTTAAGGCCTGATAAACCGACTGAGGATATCTTCGAAATTGTAAATTCATTAGGAGGGGTGTGAAAGAGGATTACTGATTTAAAGTGTAGACATAGAGCGTTAAAATTTGTTATTTTAAGGGTTTTAAGCCCCGAGAAATAAATTGCGGTTATTTTCGAAAGTGGAAAATATTGGCACAAAAACCGGAGGCGAAGGAGCTAAAATGTAGAAATATAATTAGAAAATTCAAAATTGTTATTATTAGGTTTTAAATCATTATATTCCGTACACTTTTAAAACTTTGTGCGGGTGTTTCGAAGAAAACCACAGAAAACCCAGACCATTTCACTCTTTTACATTTTGTAGACCGATACTTAATTCGGATACTCAATTCGGATACTCAATTCGGATACTCAATTCCGATACTAAATTTTCGAACAGATTTTATTATGTTGCCCTTCACATACACTGTAGCGTTGAGTCCACTGTTAAAAACAAAGTACAATTGTCAGGAAAATTGTAATTTTAAAAAATATTTCAACAATGGTAAGGATAAGGCAGCTAACGATGCCACAAAAAGTATTAATTTTTGAATGAAAAAAAAAATTAATACGTGAGATGGAAAAAGAATTAAATGTTATCGAAATATTGGTAAAATGGTTTTTAGCAAGATATAAAAATTTTTGGCCGATTAAACTGGAAATTTGGCTTTAGGCGGCCAAGTTGCTCATCCAAGCGAGACGATCGTTAGTTAAAAAGTCATTGCTTATAAAACCGGTTTGTATTACATTTATAACATAAAAGAGATTCAGAAAAAAAGTGTTTAGCAGCATAATTTCTTTAACTACAGTGCAGCAAGTATAAGGCAAAGCAGGTTTAGATGACAGAAAATTTGAAAAAATTCCATTCCTAGTGAAGAGAATTGAAAAGCAAGACCTCAGATGGCTAAAAAGGATTAAAAAATGATTAGTTAATTATTGGGCTGAACTGGTTCTCTCTGATAAGTCAAATTTAATTTATTTTGAGCTGAAGAAAACAAGCAGATCTGATAACGAAAATATCAACCACTTAATGAAAATCGCACTTTTAAAACAGTGACAGATTCTCCGTACATTCTCGTACGGAGGTGATAACATTTCAAACAGTCAGGCAAATGTTTATGCTCAAGGGATCAATTAACTCGAAATAAAACATAGTCTTTATAAAAGTGGTGCCTGACCGACTATTGTGGAGGTATCTTGGACAATTCCCCAACCAGCATTTCAAGGTGATAATGCACCTTACTACACGTCGTCTGTGGTAAGTTTATTCACTTCAAATTGTCAAAATTCCCTATCCATTCCAATGGGAACCTATAATTTTGTAAGTAATCATACATTTTTTTTTTTTTTCAATTTAAGTTAAATCCCACAAAAGATATAGTAGAATTTCTTCTTTTCCAGACATGGAAATACTCCTAATTGAAATCCACTCGAAAATGTTTCGTTTATAAAAAGGCGGGGGAGCGGGGAGAGGATTCGAAATTTGCAGCCTACAAATCTGCCAGAACTATAAAAAACTATTTGTGATATTTGGCAAATTGAAATTTCTGAGATTTATATTAAAACACTGTATAATACTATGTCACTGTGCATTAAAGCAGTAATTCCATATAAAGGTTTAATTAACCCAATACAGAATACATATTTTTTATAAAAAATGCTTAGATTTAACAAATAAATAGTTTTGTTTCATATGTTAAAATATAGCTTGTTTATTTCATGTAATAAATCATAATATAATACAAAGTGTATGGTTATTGCATTATGTTTAAAACGAAAGTTTTATGTAGATTCGTATAAAGTGCTTCGTAAAGAGTAATAAAATGAATTATTATATCAAAAATATACATAGGTATCATTTCATCGCTTTGGTATTATGCAAACAATACAGTTTAATTTGCATCAACCCTTAATTTTAAAGTTATTATAAATAAAAAAAGTTATAAGTCATTTTTTCTGCAGTGCGGCTTTTTTTTTTTTTTTTTTTTTTTTTTTTTTTGTCGTTTAGTGTAGCCAATTAAATCTTAAAGGTATTTTTAAAAAAATTAAAGGTATTTGCACTGTGAGAGAGCAAGCTATAGTAGGTCTAGAAGGAATAAAATGGTATATAAAAAGCGAATGAAACTTAACGAGCTTTTTAAAAAGTGGTTGCACTGTCACCTTGTAGTGGGTCAAACGTTATTGTTGCATTGCAATAAATATGTTCATCAATTGGATAAGACTGGATGTTTTTGCTTCAGCCATTTTCTTTTTTAGTGAGGTAATGTCTAATGTCAATAGTCTAATTAAGAACAATCATACGACTTTTTGAGAAATATAGTGTGACTTCAGAAATGTAGTCTGCAAAACATTAGTATTTCTTCTTTTGCTGATTGACCTCTCTGTCCAGACAGACATTTTATGCATTTAAATTTATGTATGTTCTAACACTCATGACGAGCACGTTTCTGTGGGAAATTTGTCAAACTGAGCCGAACTGTAAAAATAAATTCTGGGTTTTAGACTTTGTTGTAGAAGGGAAAAATAAAAAAATAAAAAAATAATTAAGAAGTAAAAAATATCTCGCTAAAATTATTATTATAATTATTATTATTATTTGTCCATGCGTAAGAGTTTATTTTCTGTAGCCCGTACTTAGTTGTTGCCTTTATAATAATTTATTAAAAAAAAAAAAAGTCAACAAAAATTATTTTTTGTTTCAGTTATTCGACAAAGATTAATAAAAGCATCTTTAAACCTTTTGAAGAGAAATAGTAAAAACTGCTTTAATGTAACTCTGGACAACCTCTGAAATTTTCAAATATTATTATCATTAATTTTTAAATTATTATTCAACATAACCACTGTATTTTTTTTCTACTTTAGTTTAATGTTTCAACCGTGGTTTGGAGGTTTTTAACCAGTGGCCAAGAAAGAAAATCTCTAAGTGGCGAAATTTACATAGCCTTAATCCAGCCTTATATATTCTTTGATTTCAAGTTATTTTATTCTTTTAATAATACATACATATAGCTTAAATCTATTCATTTAGTTACTGCCACGTTTTAATTTTAATGAATAAATATTAAGATAAGGATTTCATTTAACGAATTTTCTAATTTATTTAGTTAAATACCCGTAAGCTAAATGAAAAGCATAACTTGTAAGCAAAAGAACAACGTAAGCCGTAAATAACCGACTAAAACCTTGCAATTTATTTAACAAGTGTTTGAATAAGAACCGCCATCAATATAAACCAGAAGTAACACTTCAATGCATTGTCGCTCAGTAATGAATGAACTTTTATCATTCTAGAATAATAAATTACAGTGATGCAGATTTCTTTTGTTTACGCAGCCGCATCAATTAATTTTACAATAGATGAGCATACACCTTTAACCAAAGGGCTTTAATATAAATTTACCTCAAGTAATGGGATTCTAAAATGCCGCAAAATAATATATTGCCTCTAGATATTTTACGATGAAAATGGTTTTACTTTTTAAAAACCGCTTTAAATGGTGTATCGAGGTTTTTAATTTTAAACGTTAAAAATTATCAGAAATGAGAAATTTTTGTTATTTCTATTTGCATACAAAAATGACTATGATCTTTATAAGATTTTTTTATCATAAAATATGATAAACATACTTGTAAAAAAAAAAAAAAAAAAAAAAAAATCTGAGAAATTACTTTAATGGAAAATTACTGTCACAGAAAATGGTTTTTATTTGATTTTAGTTAGTAATTACAAGGATTTGAGCTAAGATCTGAAAAAGATCTTTAGCAACATGCTAAAATACTATTAGGAAAAAAAATGGTTGCGAAACATGCGGAATTTTTTCATTGGTATTTTATTTTGATAAGGTATTAGCAAATTATCAAATTTTATTTTGAAATTTATTAGTGTTTTAGAAAGAAACTGAATTTTGGAAACGATAAAAATTCAGATTAAAAAAAAAAAAAAAAAAAAAAAAAAACTGAGAAATTACTATAAATAAAAATTACTGCAATTGAAAATGTCTTTTATCAGATTTTATTCAGCAGTTACAAGATTTTAAGCTAATATTCGAGAAAGGTAGTTAGTATCAAGATAAAATGCTCTTAATCTAAAAAAAAAAAAAAAAAAAAAAAAAAAAAAAAAAAAAAAAAGGTAGCGAAAAACGCAGAAAGTTCTTATTCCTATTTTATTTTAATAAGGTAATACCAAATTTCAGTTTGAAAGTTATCAGAGTTTTATAAAGAAACCCAGTTTAGGAAACGATACAAATCCGGGAAATTACTACAATGGAAATTTACTACAATAGAAAAAGGTTTTTATTACATTTCAAAGAGCAGGTACAGTGTTTTAAGCTAAAATCCGCAAACATTTTTATCAGCATACTAAAATACTATTGGGCTTAAAAATGACGCTGTAGATGCCCCCTTTATGTTTCATTTTTCTTTTAAAAACTAATTTTTCAATTTAATCATGGCATTTTTTAAATAATGTGGAGTGGCATCTATCGATAACTTTTAGTAGTAAACCGAGTGTTTATTAAATTTGAATTGCTCAATATTTCAATGATTAAATAAATGTGAAATCCATACCAGTGTGTTTTTATACCAAATTCGTATGTTTCTTCAATGAACGTAATATATCTGAAACATAAAATTAATTAATTAATATTGAAACGCAATTTCTATAATGGTTATTCTGTAGGAAAATTCTGAATCATGCATTATTTCCGTTTTCACCATTTTAATAATTTAATGAATTCAAAAAATTAGTCTCCATTGGTCGTTCTATATAAAATCTTGTGGGCTTTTCTGAGAAAATAATATGCATAATATG
Source organism: Salticus scenicus (assembly GCA_963930645.1). Classification (NCBI taxonomy): domain Eukaryota; kingdom Metazoa; phylum Arthropoda; class Arachnida; order Araneae; family Salticidae; genus Salticus; species Salticus scenicus. Next base: position 67,679,306 of record OZ005654.1, on the reverse strand, counting down.
CCGATAATTTCATATAATGATCATACATTAGAAAAAAAAAATGTAATATACACCAGTTTTTTTCTCTTTATTCTATGTTAGACAATTTAGCATTCATTTTATTAATTGTTTTTCTTTTTTCTTTTTCCGAATAGCAGTTTTTAATATAACGTTTTATAAAAAAAGCGAAAATCTGCTGTATACAATGTGTACTGCTGCATAAATGTTACACAATTTGTAAAAAATACAGAGTAGAGGGACCCTGGTAATTAAATATTTTGTACAATACAGACATATTTCCTTTAAAACTTAAAAATGTGCAAAACAAACAATTATAATAACCAAGCAGGCGTTATAATGGAAGTCTAATACATCCCCTATTTTCTGTTTGAGGACGTTTCTGCTTCTTTAAAATCAAAATATTTATAATATAAATTTTCATCACATATGTAGATGGGATTTTTTGAAAATTCCTGTCACTTAATATATTTCGAAATTTATTTTTAAATTGATCTTGAGAACTCAAGGAGCATTTGACGAAGCGCAGAAACTTGAATAGCCGAAATTATTTCATACATAGTTCCAATCTTTATCTCTTAAAAATTTTAACTCTTTGATAATAAAACATATGCATTCTCATATATTCTCATAAAAACTTCTAGATTTTCTTAGAAATAATTACCGAATTTTGTACTTTTTTTCCCTATTGTTACTATGGTTTCTATCGGTTCCCTTTTTTAGGCTATGTCATCTATAGTTTCGGTCCTTAACTGAATTCACATTCTCCATTTATCGATTAAAAAGCGCATACGATCCAAAAATTTTATTTCATATATATATATATATATATATATATATATGCATATATATATATATATTTGCTTTTGTCGAACAGCTCCATATTATAGTACCCTTTCTTTTCCGTATAATGGTCACGTGTGAAAGGGTTCATGGTGTGGCAAAAAAAATTATCATTAATATGACGTGTCGAAGTGTCGAATATCTACTTTTTTTCCGATATACCCCTTTTTATACTTATTTTCACACACACGCGCGCACACACACACACACACACACACACACACACACACACACACACACACAGGGATATTATTTTGGATAGAAAAATCTCTATTATAAATAAGAAAAAAATATTTTTACGTTATTTTTTAAATTTATAGCACGCAAGGTTTTCAAAACGATGTAATGCCATTTTTGCAGTACTTTACATATTATATTTAAAACAAGTTAATTTAATCAGAATAAAACTGTATTAAATATCAAAAGGAATATCAACATTATTTTAAATTATCTTTAACTCGCGTGGGCATTAAAAAAAATACCTTTGTATATATTTTATTTTTAAATGTATAGAATTAGAGCTGTAAAATCCCAAAGAAATACCATGGACATTTAAAACGGTATCCTCGATAGAGTGAATTTAATTTCAAGTACTCTAAAAATATATTTATAAAGAGTAATATTTCTTTCTTTCTTTTTTTTTTTTTTTTTTTTTTTTTTTTTTTTTAAGAAATAACCGGCGATATAGCTTAAATTGATTCAATATATTTTGATTTATTTTCTTTCTTTACGTTGAGTATTTAAAAAGAAGCAAGATTCAAAACTATAAAATATGTTTTCGCGTGTGAAAAAAAAAATAAATAAATAAATAAAAAAAAAAAATATATATATATATATATATATATATATGTATATTTATATTCTTAGTTTTTATTTTTAATATAAAAAATAACCTTTATATGAAAAAAAAGCAATTTATTAAAATAAAAAATCTATGTTTAGATTTTTCATAAAAAAAATCTTAACCGTTTTTATTTTCCTGTTCTCTGAAGCAATTTTAAATGTTAAAAAAATATAAGATATTTAACTTAAAAATATAGGAGTTTTCGTAAAGCAAATAATTTAATTCAATTTTTTATTGCCTAAATCTTTGTCTGCAATTTTATTAAGATTTTTTTTTCTCCATTATGTGTGTGCTTCTGTTTCTTAGTTAAATCTTTTTTTTTTTTTTTTTTTTTTTAATACAGCGCAAATGTTTGCTGAATTTAAAAAAAAAAAATAGAATTATTTAAAAGTTGAATCCTCAAGTCATTTTCCTTTATTTCTTTTTTATTTCTTTTTTTATTGATGGCGATTATTTTTTCTCTAATAAATTCATCCAAAATTACATATATATGTATATATTATTTTTAAAAATAAAGATTTTGTAACATATAAACAATAGAAAATGATTAAAATTAAGAGGCTTTTCACATTTAACTTTTCTACTGAATTAGGTTTCATATTAAAGTTTATACCTCAATTTAATATTTAAACTTTAAAACCGACAAATATTTGAACATTTCCGAATTTAGACGTTTTATAAAATATCTAAAATAGATCTTTAGGAAACATTTTGAAACTTCGGTAGTGTAAAGAACATGTTATACATCATATATTTCAGCAAATATTGTGTTCTGAAGAGGAAAAAGGGGCCAGTAAACAATTTAACAAAAATCAAAATATTTTGGATCACCCTGTAAAATGTAATGCTTTAAACGCTTTGTGGTTGTAGCGTATAATTATGAAGATTTTTTTCATTACCTGTATAAATGTTTTGAGGCCACCACATATATATCGGGAGATATAACTTTTAAAAAAAATCACTTTTTTTTTTAATTATAACACGTACGGTATTAGACCCAGTGCATAGCCAGTTTTAGGAAATTTAGCACACTAAAATAGACGCAGTATGCCACAATCAGACTGCAAATTTTTAGATTTTTTGCGAAATAAGAGCATAGTTACTAAATACATGTGCTAGCTTTAAAAAAAAAATTAATAGTCAATCGCATTCAGCAACTTATATGAAAACCCTAAACAAATATCGTGTAAATTCAAAAAGTTATGACAGATAACATAAACATAATTTTAGTTATTCTCAAAAGAAAAAAAAAAAAAAAAAAAAAAAAGTCATTTATCAATATTTATTTACATCATTTTATTACTGAAAACACTGTATTTTCATTGGACATTGATTGAATAAAAAAAAAAAAAAATGTGAGTAAAACCCTTTATAGTTTAGCTGTTATTTTCAGAGAACTGAAAGTCTGTTCATTATTTCCTCTCACTCCTTTTTCAATTCACACGATATTTGTTTGCGCTATTCATATAAGTTGCTCGATATAGTTGACTATCAAATTATACAAATGAAATTGCATTAAAGTTAGCGCATGCATTAAAATTATTTAGTAAAAATGATAATATTTCGCAAAATATTTAAATTTTTTACATTCTGATTGCATTATGCTGTGTCTAACGTAATATGCCAAATTTTCTAAAAGTTTTCGCATTGGTTTTATACCCTACGTATTATAATTAGAAAAGTGGATTCTTTTTTTTTTTTTTTTTTTTTTTTTTTTTTCAAAAAAAAAAAAAAAAAAAAAGTTGTATCTCCATGAATAGATTTTTTGGCTGCATAAAGACGTATGCAGATAATAAAAGAGCCTCATCATCACATGCTACTGCCAAAACGCATCTAAAGTATTGCTTTTTACAGGGTTATCCAGAAAATTCTGAATTTTGTTACAGTTTTTACTGAATCCCTTTTTATTTTCAGGACAAATTTTTTGCTGAAATATATGAGGTATAGCATGCTCTTTTAACACACTACCAATGTTTCAAGATATGATTCTAAAGAACTTTTCTAGATATTTCGCAAAACGTCTCATTTCGAATGCGTCCAAATATTTATTTTTAGTATTGATTGGTAGTACATATTGGTAAATTGACTGCCGATGCATTAACTGTCAATGCATTAACAATGTCAATTTATTAACTGCCCTGGGCGTATATATACGTCTTGCCGAAGTACGATGCTTTGAGTTACACTGCTACCAGTGAAACTAGTTAGACTTCTTTGGAATGCAATTAAATGATTTTGACAGTATAAAATAAATTAAAAGACCTTACTTACGCTTCATCTTCTGCAAGAAGCTTTTCGTGGGACATTGAAAAATTGGCCAATTACAATAACCATACTTACGCGTTTCACAGAGAGAGTATGGAGATAATTAGTGATAATATCGCCATTAATGACCACGAGTCCACCAAAATAGATCCGCAGTGGCGCGAACGAAGAACGAAGTAAAGCTATAAATAGCCAAGGCCCACAAGCACAGTTTGCAATTGATAAAGGGGGAGGATCCTCAAACGAAAAGCCTCTTGCAGAAGATGAAGTCTCTAAGTAAGGTCTTTTAATTTATTTCATAATTATGTTGTGCTTCATTTAAAATTTAAATAAATTATGACAGTCTTTGAATAAACACCATAAAATGCAATAAACTCGCAACAATTGTTTCGGGTCGAAAAAACACACGACCCTTCATCAGGCGAATAAAGTAAGCACGAGTGCTGCAGTCAAAGCGGCAAGGCACATTTTTTACAACGCCAGTTTTGTGGTGCTTTTTTATTAAATTATGACAGTGTTTTAGAAGACTTTATTTACTCCAGTGAAGGTAGGTTCTGGGAGGAATCGGAAAAGGAACGTTTTTGGAACAATGAACGCATAACTACACGTGCCTGTGGGAAAAAAATGGTGGCACTGGGAAGTGAATCTCGTAATTTTTTATCGGCAGGTAAGGGGTTAAACAAACTTTTCCTTGCAAAGCGCCACGAAGCGTTAAAAGGTAAATTTGTCGTAACATGTGTTCACCGTATGAAGTATCCGCAAACTAAATATGATTATTTCTTCATGCTGTTAAAGAGAGAAATTTAATTACAACCACATATTTAGTTCTTAACAATGATAATTTACCTATAATTTTAGCATACGATTTATTGGCATACAATCTAGTAGAAATTAACCATTATTATTATTATTATTATTATTATTATTATTATTATTATTATTATTTGTCTGAAATAAAAGACATGAGGTTTACAATTTTCATAAGGGAAATTATTTATGTACACATGAAACAAAATACATACCTTTTAGTAATGTTGGTACAGTTACTAGCACTAATATAACTATTTACCTGTGAGCCGACGAGCGACCGAACGGTTATGCGCTCAAAGATGTCGGGTTCGATCCCATGTTGCGTTCGGCGGTCTAGCTGTTCAGAGTTTCCATGGTTTTTCTTCAAACTTGCATAAATACAGGCTACAACCCATAAGAACTCCCCTCCCTCCGGTGGGGACACTCCCTCAGCTCTTGGACCCTAGCGCAGTCAGTCTGCCTAATCCCCCACAATCCAACTACTTTATCAGTGAAGTAAATATCATGGGATATTAATAGCGGTTGTTCCATTTGTAAACCGGAAGAGGGGTCCCTGGCCCCGGGCTGCCACTCAGGTATGCTGGGAGCTAGTTGCGGCAGTCGGCCTCACCGCCAAGTGGTGACCCTGGATAGCCGGCTATGCCGGTGAACTAACGCGGTCGGCGTGGCCGAGAAGCATGTCGGGTGGAAAGGATGTTCCTGCAGTCAATTGGAGGCATCACCCACTCGTCGCTCGTAAAGTAATAGGTTATGTGTTATGTTGCGGGTTGCCTTGGTGGCACGAGGCGCCAGGGTTGCTCTACTTGTAATCTGTCACCTACTCTTCACCGCCAGGCCTTGTTCCTCTAATAGGCTCAAGTGGATTTTCCTGGCACCCGGCCTAGCACACCCGCCGGAGAGCAGCTAGTTGCTCAATGCGAGATTTGTGGGTCTTCCCTTCCCGCGGACTTCTCCCGGGCCCGTGCCCCTGTCCGTGGGCTCGCTGGAGAGCTAGATACTGGTTTCGGAGGGGGGGGGTGGCCTTTGTCATGACTCTAAACCGAAAGGTGAGTCGCCCCCCTTGCCTGTGTCCTGTCCTGTAAACCGGAAGAAGTTTTCTACTGCCAAAAGAGTCACTAAGTCTTTTATTAAACAAATATTACGAATTGTTTACTTTATTTATTTATTTAAAAGGATGATACTGCGCTTCCGAAGCCCAACAAACGCATTAGATATGTTACAGAGACTGTTCCATTTCGTTCAAACTTTCAAAACAACATCTTTTGGTAAAAATACCCTACAACGTCTACATCAGTAAACAGCGTTTTACTAAATGCTACTTACTATAAGAAAGAGCAGTGAGTATTTTTAACATGCACCAATTTCGTATGAGTTATAAGCAAAAAATACCACCATTAAAGTTCTGATATACGTATTTCTTTTGCTAAATTACATTTTAATATCAAATAAGTGGTGTGGTGTAAGGGCAGGGTATCCAGGAATTTGAAAAAAAAATAAATAACTGCTTACAAAAATTTCTGGTAGACAGTGAAAAATATCCTCTTCCCCTATTCATTACATCGGCACGACAAAACAGCGCTAGGTTTCAAACCATGCACAAATGGAAGCAGTTTAAATCAACACCTTAAATCGATTCACTAATTTAACCCCAAGTTGTGAAATTATCACGAAGAAAAGTGGTGTTTTTTCCTTAATGGTGTATTATTTCAACGTAGTGTCTCTAAACATAGTGAGAAGAACGGGAATCAAAACGGTGGGAGTTAGCCTACATGCACTGAGAAAAAATTCTGTAACTGACAACTCGAATCTAAATTGTGGCTCTAGAACTAGAAATATAGTTCCACGTCATCCTTATGAATTCTAGTCCCTTATGAAAGCGAGTTCTAGAAGCCCCTATTCTTGAGCGTTTGCCTATATTCTCGAGGGAGAAATTATTTAAAAATCTCTGCAAATAAGTGCAAATACAAGAGGTGGGTTTCAACAACTATAATGCTGGTTTATGATTCAATTCTAGAAAATCAAGACAGAATTTCTCGCAATACAAAAGATTCAGAATATTGTTTCACCACTTAGAAATGTGTAGACTAGAAATTATCGATCATTTAGTGTATTCAGTTTATTGGCGTGCCTTATGCGCCTAGTTCGGAAATCTATAGTTAAAGTTAAGGGATTTAGAAAATGACCACTTATTCATTCTAGATGAAGGCGGCATATTTTTTTTATCAGTGTAGGAAGTGGAATCGGAGCACGATTCTGGGACCAATTCTTTTCACCAAAATATATTAAATAATAATAATAATAATAATAATAATAATAATAATAATAATAAAGGAGTTTCTTTAAAGTCGCCAGCTAAAATATACTGATAGTAGATAGATGGAAATTATTTATGGTGTTTGATTATGAACTTTAACATTTATTTGTTTAAATAAGAGTTTCTGGTAACATTTTACTGCGTCAATATTTGTTATTATTTCTTAATTGCAAATGATAAATTATCTTATAAAAAATATATATCATAATTAAACAGTCATTCCTCAAATTTATGAACAAAGTTAAACATTTGTTTATAAATTTTGTAATGTGCTATTTTTAAACCCACAAATGAGCTATTTTTTAAACCCACAATTACACAAAAGCTATACAAATAAAAAAAAATACAATTGACTTTTTTTTTTTTTCATTTGCAGTAACCAGATAACTCACCTTTTTTTTTTTTTCAAATTAATCTCTCGGATGATGTTACTTAGAAAACATTTCATAAAAAATAGAACAAAATACTAATAGGATTAAGTATTTAACAGAGATACTAATAAAGTATTATAGGCTTATGACGTTCTAATGTACAAAATAAAATAAAACAAAATAAATTAATAGTTTATTTATTTTTTATTATTTTTTTTTTATTATTTATATTTTATTTAATTTTTCAATACATAAATAAAGAAAATAATAATAATAAAAAAGATAATTATTAATATATTAAAAATAAATAAATACCTTGAAATTTCCTGATGCTCATTAGTAAAAGAAAAATTGCAAAATAAAGTTTTTTTTTTTTTTTTTTTTTAAATAAACAAGTTATACAATAAGAATGGAATGAGGTAATAAATTTTCTAATAACACTGTAGTGCGATTAATATATATATATATATATATATTCCAATGGCGCGGCACTAGCAACGTAGCATTGGCTGGGGGGAAGCCAAATTAATGACCATTTGTGAAGGAGCACCCAAGTGGCGGCCATTTCTACCACAAACAGGCACAACACATCTATGCCTCGTCCGGGATTCGAACCCAGGCCCAACTGTGTAGGAGTCAGGGGCGCTAACCACTGTACCGTCTTGGCGGCGTGTGATTAATAATAACATCCTGAAAATGGAAGGCTAACATCTCCTGATATTTTCCATTTTAATTCACACACACTTATTTAGGTCCAAGTTGTACCAATGATTCTTAATTCAATTACTAACATTACTTAAATTTTTAATTTTTAAACAAAATTAATAAATCAATTTCCCTTTGTCCTCCAGAAAGTATTTGGAATAGAACGCATTATATTTTTTATGCATATATATCCATATTTAATTCAATAGTGTACAAAATATGATAAATAAATGTAAGAAACTTTCTTTTTTACACACACACACACACACACACACACACACACAAAAAAAAAAAAAAAAAAAACATATTATTAGTAGATAAATTTTGTTATATTTATCAAATATCTTCACTATTAAAATTATAATAGTAATAATTGAAATATATATGCACACACACACACACACACACACACACACACACACACACACACACACACACACACACACACACACACACACATATATATATATTGTATGCTAATGGCATATATATAGACTAAGGTTACTTCTTATGACTGTATTTCCAATAAAGTGAAATGTTTCACACTGATCAACTGTAGGAGAGCATTTTGTATACAGTGACAGTGGCACGAGGCCTTGTCCGAAGCTGACGTCTTTTCGGGTTCTTGCCATGGCCTGTCGATGGCTGTCCACTTTCAGTTCATAACGTTATTTTAACTTGTTGAAATCTTTTTACAATGTTCACTTGATTGCATTCATCTAATTACGTTCAACAACTAGGATGGATTATATCGTATTGTAAGACCATGTTTGGTCCAACTGCCTTATACTACTTCTTTACTTTTATAAATATAATAGAAAACTAAAAGGAAAAAAAAAATCCAGAAGACAGTAAACTGAGATAGAAGCCTGTCGTGTGTTAAATACTGGAAGGGCTATTGATTGAAATTGAAATTCTTTACGTTCGACGTAACTTATATATTGAATTATTTTGTTCCTCAGACTACTATGCTCTATCCCATGTTTAAACCGGTCTCTCAGTGTTCGTTGATTATTTCTTTGAGATGATAACTTGAGGTAAGAAGGCAATCCAGGATATAGTGAAGTGAAGTTGAAAGTTATCCACACACACATTTTGGGGAACATCATTTAAAAATTTTATATAGGTAGAATTGGAACGGGCAATGGTTTGTAAGGAATAAGAACAGAAATATGTTATTTATATTAAAATCAAGATTCACTTTAAGAATTAATTTGTAGGTATATATCTTCCTGTGTCTAATGTGTCCCATGTCATTTGCCATGCTTGAGTTAGCTGTATTTCAGATATTTTAATTTATATTTTAGAGAAGATAAAGGAAATGGAACGAAAAAATATTTGTGTTTACATCCTGAATCGCTCCTTTCGCTAGATTATCCGGTGGGTTATTTCAGTGTTCTCCAGTATGAGCCAGTCAAAATGAACTTCTTTTTTTATTAATTGTTGTATTTTTGTTATTAAGATTAATTGTTGTATTTTTGTTATTAAGAAATTCGGAAAACATTTTTTTTTTCCTTCTCCTTTTGAGAGCCAGGAGACCCGAATGGCTGTCTCATAGAATTATTACTGAGTGAAATTTTGAATACTGATAGCACTCTACAGCACATTATATTGCAAATTGTTTGGCTTGGAAGACAGATTTCTCACCCGATAGTAGGCCATTCTCAGAAAAAAATAATTATTTATTTTCTTAGATTGCAAAAAGCGAAGCCCGTTCCGTCTTCCATCTCGGAACCATCTGTGAATATTTTCAATTCCCCTTTATAATTTTGTTGTGGTGTTATTTTTATACCCATCACGAAGGGTGTAATACTTGTTTTGTTATTTTTGTACTGCAGCTAGGTGGAAAATGATCGATTGTAAAAATTGAATGCTCAACCACAAGCAACAACTCCTTCTCCATTTTCAATTGTTCTGTAAGTGGAGGTGATCATACAAAGTTTTAAAGAAATTTTGAGGAAGACGGCCTAAAGGAGAAGAAAATATATAATGATTTTGAGTTTTTTTCTGGAATATCTTGCATTTTATTTTAAATTTGTGGCATAAACGAGAGTACCTGATCTATTGTTATTCAGAGGTATTTTATTTGTTTCGTTGAGTTTAAAAATCGGTGGGTGTTTTATAACTTTTTAATTGCCAAAATGAATATTTTGTGTTTTTTCATGAGAAGTGTTTAAAGTTTTGAGATGAACCAAATGTTAGTGCTTCATTTCCGTGTCTATCTAATAAACTGCGCGAGTGTCCTTTGACTATAAGTAAGATGTTATTGGTGTAGGCAACTAGTCTAACATTTTCTCCTTTGCATTAGCGAAATATATAATCCAGAAGAGCAAGCTAAAGACATGACCCTAGGCAAGACCCCTGAGGGCAACCCTTATAGAGGTGATAAATTTCGATTGAGGAAGTCCAATCATACTGCACCATCTAATTTAAAATTAAAAAAAATAAATAAATAAAAATAAAAATTACAGAACTATATATATTTATATATATATATATATATAAAATTTAATCCAATCCTATTCTAAAGCAGATAACCGGTTACTGTTTGGTTTTCGAGAAATTAATAATACAGAAGCACAACCTCAAAATGATTACAGTTCAAGCGTGTACAAGGGAAAAAAAAATGTTTTCATAGTTTAAAAAAGTCGACTAATAATAGATGGTTCCCTGATGATGCGCTAACATTAATCTGAATGTTTTTAGCATTTAACTAGTATTTGGAAATTAATTTAGAATAGAATAATATGTCTCAGTTTTAAAAATTCAGACAATTCTTAAATTTGCATAATGTAACTTATCTAAAAAGAAACCGAAATCTTCTGTTGTGTTATTCTAATATATACATATATATATATACATGAAAGCAGAATAAGGCGTTAAATTGGATTTTCTATGCATTAGAAGAAAAAAATGATTGGATATTCTTTATTTTTCTTTCTTGATTCCGTTGAAATAAAAAAAGAAGAGCGACACATTATACGGTTAAAGTGTCAGAATGTTCAATAAAACCTGATAAACTACTATAACAAGCAATACGTACTGTTTTTTTTTTTTACTGACATGTAATTTGTTTCATTCCGTGACACTTAATAATATGAAGATAGCACAAAAAGAAGAAAAAATAAATTGAAGGATGACGACACAAAGGCGGTTTTGTTCTTCATTTTATATGTATTAAAAAATGTTTTTACTCTGAAATATATTTCCAGGGTTTCAACTGTCGCATTTCAAATAAATCAGATATTTTTTCGGTTATTTTCTTCAAAGAGAAGTAGCTTTACAAAAATAGAATTTATGTAGACATAAATAAAATTTCTTTTAAACATGTAACATTATACGGATTACTTTAAAGCTTTACAATAACATATATTATAAGAATTATATCACTTTTGTCTACACATAAAACACATGAATTTTATTTTAAATAAAATAATATGCATTAAAACTTTTCACAATGTATTGTTTAAATAAACCAATTTATATAATAGTACTTGAATAACCGAATTCACTTTAAAAATCATTCTCTTTAAAAATCATTCGATAATAAATAAAATTATATGATTTTGGAAATAGATCTCTACGTTTGGTTACCAAAAGTGCGGGTTACCAAAACAAAAATCTCAAAATTCAAGATAATTTATCCTCTCAAATTCTTAACTAAAAGTTTCTTATTAAAATCGCTCAAAAAAGTTCAATAAAAAAAAAAAAAAAGATTTATGCCATATTTTGTTCCGAAAACTTAGGAATTATCAGCGAAGGCAAATTTTCCTTAAAAAGAAGATAAGTGAGATTTGTTTTTTATCTCAATAAATAAACCCTAATGCTATTTTGTTTCAAAAATTAATTTCTAAATTTATTTATGAAAAAAAAAAAAAAAAAAAAAAAAAAAAAAAAGAAAGAAAGAAAGAAAACATCCCTGTGGCATGCGGGTTACCAGTGAACACTATTTACTGAAGATGAGTGTATTTCAGATCAATTTGCTGCATCAAAAACACTCCGACACTAAATGTATATTAAAATCATCCCAGTTCGTGCCATTTGTTTTTTCTTGGGCAAAGAACGGGATACCTATGAACTTTAATTCTCCCGAATAAAAGGTCATGTTTTTTTACGTTTGCGATTCAGATTCTCCTAAATATATATTTTTAGAAAAATCATTCAAGTAGATTCTTAGAAAGCCACGCCTCTGCAATGTGTTGTCATGGGTAGAGTGAGGGTTAATAATTAACGGTAAATTTCATGAAGATGAGAATAAAGTCAATTGACATCTCATCTCTCTCTCTATATACATATATATAGATGAGCATTATATATATATATATAACGCTACGTTTTTATTAAAAGCGTCGGAACCGTTTCTGATAAAGCAAAGTTTCTATATTAATCTGTAACAGTTGGAGTGAGGGTTAATTGTGAATTTTAGATTTCCTAAAAATGTGCAAATCCAGTTGATTTTGGCATCTTAAAAATTCCAATCCTTAAATTATTTAAAATATCTTTCGACCAGACTCCAAGAAAACCATTTTCTGCAGATTGGGTGGAGGGGGGAGAGGGATTAACACAACAGAGAACGCAGAATTACCTGAAAATGAGGATATGTCAGATAACTTTATCATTAAAAAAAAATCTTCACTATACATTTTTATTAAAATCGTTTGACCCATTTCCAAGAAAAGCAGGTTTCTGACATATATTTTAAGGGGCGCAGTTATTATTAACATCGATTTCTAATTATCCTAAAAGTGAGGAAAGTCAGATGCGTGTGTCTTTTCAAATATCTTTTAACACCAAATATTTCTTAAAATCGCAACATCTATTTCCGAGTAAACCGAATTTCTCTCATATTTTGCAACTGACGGATAAAACTTTAATCGCAAACGCAAATTTTCTAAAACATTACGATAATTCCAAACGACTTTGAAGATTTTGCTATTATCTTCTTATTGGATTCATTTTGTTAAAGTAAGCTCGATTTTTAACCTTTTTAATTAATTTAATTTATTACGATTTTTAATACAACCCATTAAAATTTCCTTCTTTACTACTACGATACATTGTAATATATTTCTTTTATATGTTTTCAACCTGTTTTGTAACATTAAAAGTATTAAATTTAGATATGTTTAAGTAAAGTTCAAGTTAGGTAAGTTAAAGTAAATTTAGAGAAGTACCATCCAATTTAAATAGTTACCTAATTTGCATTTCCGCATTTTTGTGGTGCTTTATTCATCTGTTTATTTTTTGTTCTTATTCTTCTTTTATATATTCTCTTGAAATATATATGTATATATATTTATATACACATTTATACAGAGACATGTAGATACATATGCATACAATAGAGGGTTTCAGGTTTCCGTACACCCCCCCTCATAAACGTACCTGGTTCGTATATATATATATATATATATATGTATGTATATATATATATATATACATATATATATATATATATATATATATATATATATATATATATAATTATTCTAAATAATATGGAATCAATGAAAATGATCCGATGAGTAATGACGGATGCCAATAGAACGTTCAGGTTCCTGATCTGCATATTCATTAGTATTAAGAAAAAATCTGCAATAACTTTAGAATATTTCAATATTAATCTTAAAAGATATACTTTCAATGACATTAAATTTAAACCTATATTTTACCGATATTAACTTATTAAAAATTTTAAATTATACAAAAAAAAAAAAAAAAAAAAAAAAAAAAAATGTAATGCGTAACTGAAATTATATATATATACCCTAACAGCACACTTATCCCAAATACATCCTTTGGATGTTCCTTGGATTTAATTTCATCCACAGTACATCTTTAGCATGCCCCGGGGAGAAGATGTGCTGCTAGAGTGTATATATATATATATATATAATGCTGACTTAAAGGGGAAAAAATATGATGTATTTATTTTTTAAAAGAAAAAATTGTTAGTGTTATTAAAAAAGAATTAGTTTTTGTTTTAATCCTTTACAATTGTTCCAGGGCGATACGGGATTATGAGAAGCATTGTGCCTCTTCAAATAAATTAACTGAGGAATTAACAGCTTTTATCTAAGAAACTTTTTTGATGGTAATGTAGTATTTCCTTGAAGAATACAAAAAAAAAAAAAAAAAAAAAAGTTTTAAACAATGTTGTGTATATCTATATGGTGAATTTTCTTTTTTCTTGGTTATTTCTTTTTTTATACTATAAATCTTAAAGCAAAATAATTTTTGCTTTGAGATCTAATTTTTCTAAGCATTTAAATATTTTTCATTTATTTATATATACCTTGTTTATATTTTTAAGTGTGGTTATTCTCGTCCCAGAGACATATATTTTCTTTTATTCAGATTAATTTCAAAAATAAATTATGATTTATTATTGAACTGCATTCTAAAAAGAATTGAAATAAAGCAAATAATTGTTAATATAATTAATTTACACTGGTCAAAAAAATAAGGGGGAAATTTTGTCATTTACATGTAAAACAAATGTACATTCATGTACATTCATGTCAAATGTTATGTTCATTCTACCGTTACAAATAATTGAAGTTTCAGTTCAATTGTTTTTAACAGTGTAAGGTAAATTTAGGAGAGATTGCGCACATAGGGGATCGGCAGGAAGGAGTACAGTGGATTTCTACAACTCCAGGTATTTCTACAACATAGATAGCGGGAATCTCAACTTAATGTGCATGTTCCTTGCTTGAACAGTCTAAGATTAAACTTGGTTATTTTGTCTTGTTTTCAAAAATGTTTGCTTAAATTTTCAAAACCCTTTCTTGAATCTTTACAGAATGGTAGTTTTACAAAATATTTTTAATTTAAACAATTTCCCATGGACTCGTTTCTAAAATTTACTTGTGGTAGGTGGTTGCATTAAAGTTACATCATTTATAACAACGAGTGCAACAATTATGGACAATGACAGATTAGGTCAATAAACACGAGACCATTCAAACTGAAATGGAACATTATTAATTTTAAGTTATAAATATTATCTAGTAAATGTTACTTTTTATTATCTAGTCTTTTTTTTTCTTAATCTGCTTCTTTAATTTATTTTATTTAAAAAAAAGTATATAATAATAATAATCTTTATAACTGTTTTTTTTTCTGTATTTTATTATTATTATTATTATCATTATTATTATTAAATTGAAATATCTACATCGAATATAAAAATATTTGTTTACAAAACCATTATACCAATTTCATTTAAGTGCAATTACCATATTTAACAACTTAATTGTAAGCGCAACCTCTCCAAGCCTATAAGGAGAGATTGCGCAAAATGGCTCTCTTGGTTTTATTACAGCTGTTGCTTTAAATCATAGTATAACAATAAAATAGTAATGGAAATTCGTAGAAGAAAGATCACTTCATAGCTAGACAGTTTAGTAAAAAATTAAAATTTAGAATTTTTGTAACATTTTGCTGAAATGTGCGCAAACACTCCTAGCTACCTTATATATTTTTAATTCCAGAGATAACACAAAAGTAAAATTAATTTACATTTTTTTTTTTTTTTTGCTCATACATGCAAGTACACTCCAAACACACAAAACAAAAGAAAATTAGGTCTGATTCGTGTCAAATATAAAATTTAATGTACCTTTACAATAGCTAAATAATTCCATTTAATGTTGGAAATATTTCATTTTTACATCTGGTGAAACAAATTATTTATGTAGTTTTAATTAAATTAGATAAAAACATAATTTACAGACACACACACGAAAAAAAAAAACTTACAGAAGGTATGATCAAACATTTTTCTACAATTATTTTCAGTATACATTTTTATTAATCATGCTATCGTAATTGTATCTTAACTGAACTCTGTATTTCTCGAAATACACATTATTTATATTATAAATTTTTATGGGTTTAAATGCATCTACTGTGAGTAGTGTTTAACGTAATGAAAAAAAAAATATTATATAAGCCATACAGATATCGAAAGGTAAATTCGAAATCAATATCAGTATGCCCTTATTTCTACTAGATTTGGCAAAATGTTTCTTCTAGATTTGGTAGACAAACTACTTCCCCAGCTCATTTGCGCTACTGTATTTTCATTTTCATTTTAATTTTCCTTTATATATATATATATATATATATATATATATATATATATATATATATATATATATATATATATATATATATATATATATATATATGAAACAGTTGTTTAATAAAAAATGGAATGATGTAATGAATTAAACAATAGTTTAAATGCTTCATAATATGTGTAATGTATTTTAGGTTTTTAAAAGTGAAATGTTTTATTTATGAGCTACAGGACAAATATCAATATCAAATGTTGCATTGTAAAAAATTCCATGATATTGTTTGAAACGACGTATATACCTAAATCGCGTTTTCAGTAAATACTTTGTCAAACTACGTGGTTTCTTTTCTTTTTTTTTCTTTCTTTCTTTCTTTTTTTTTTTTTTTTTTTTTTTTTTTTGAGTTATATACAATATAGTCGCTTTTAATCTATATCTATATCTATATCTATATCATTATATAAAGCGCAAAAAATTGTATGTTTCTGGAGGGTAATCTCTGAAACTACTGAACCGATTTTAAAACTTCTTTCACTGATCAAAAGCTACAGTATGCCTGATTGTTATAGGCTATATTTAATTTTGATAAAATAAATTTTAGTTTAAAATCTGAGCATTTTAAATAAAATCCCCATAAAAGCCATAATAGAAATGGAAATAATGAAATATTAAAAAATTTAGCAGTTGCCAACATAAAAGAAACTTTTACATGTTGATTTTGTTTTCAAAATATCTTGACATGAAAAGAAAAAAAATATATTTGCACGTGGATTAAATGGAAATTCATATAAAGCTTTGCAAAATGTTAAACTTACACGTTAAATCTGACGTCATTATAAATTTAAAGTATTTATTTTTATAATAATATAATTTGATATGATATGATATAATGTAATGATCTAAGCGTCACTTCTTAACTTTTATTAAATTATTTATTTTATAATTGTTGCCCAAAAAATTTACGGGTTAATTCATTTTTCGACATATAATAAAATATATTTTCTCGCGAATAATAATATAAAAAGTGAATAAAAAAAATATCGTCTGCATTTCATTATGCATTTGTTAAAAGAATAATTGAGAAGTTTAAATTTATTTGACGACTATTTTTAGCAACTAACAGTTATGACAAGTAGCTCAAAATACATAGCGCATACAACCATTACTGCAATGCAAATAGCATTTAATTATTTGAGTTACATTATGTTGATTAGAAACCTATTTAATCTATCTATGCTCTATACTAATATATAAAGAGGAAAGGCTTATATGTATATGTAGAGAACGATCGCTAGAACTAAAAAGCCGATTTCTGTTTATTTCTTTTTTTATACTAATCAAAAGTTACACTGTCTCTAAGTGCTAGAGGCTATAAAAAATTTTGGTAAAATAAATTTTTAATTCAAATTTTCAATATTTTAATTGAAAACAAAGCATAGATTTGATATCGGTCGTCCTTGGCGATTTTTGTATTTCGAGATCGAAAACGTAATACGAAAATCTGTATATTTTCGTATTAAATACGAGATCTATGTTTTTATTTCAATTACCGTACTACCGTAGGTAGTGGAAGTATTGTATTCGGTCCAAAAATTTGATATAGAGTTTCACCTGATTTATATGTTTTAAGGCCTCCTGAGTCCAAAAAAGTAGTTTTTGGCAATTGGTCAGTGTGTGTGTGTGTGTGTGTGTGTACGAATATGTGAAATTTTCCGTGTGTCATATCTCCAAAATTAATAAAGATAGAACTGCAAATCTTCACAATTTATTCAGGTCTGATGTACAGATCAATTTTCCAAAATTTGGTGAAAAGTGAAAAAACGGAACTGGGTCATCGAAAACCGGAAATGGGACCGTAAGGCCGTACCTCATAAACAGCCCTAACGATTTTCTTCAAAGTTGCTATATAAACAATCTATTAGATGTCCTTTCGAATGATATAATTGTTTAGTTCAGGAAAATTGATAGGCGTCCTCTATAAACAGCTCAATTTCAGATCTCATAAGTGCCTTCCTTTAAAAGCGGCTGTACGAATTTTTTTCAAACTTGCCATGTTAACTTAATACTAAATATCCTTTTGTATGTAATTATTGTTTTCCGGTCAATAATTGTGTATGCCAAGTTTTGGAAAAAGTTGGTATCTCAAAAACGGCTCTGACGATTTTCTTGAAAATTGTTTCATTAATTCAATTTAGATAACCTTTCTCAAGTATTACGTGCATATTACAGGAATACTAACGGTCATCCTGATTAGGAAGTTCAGTTTTAGATCTCGGTAATTCGTGTTTAAAAAAATAAGTATCTATTTTTTCCCCTTATTTTTTAACTCACTATGTAAACTTTGTTGTAGGTGTGTTTATACGTGTATCAAGTTTCTCTTACTGGAAAATCTAAAAAAAAAAAAATGCATGTACTTAATATCTCCAAGAAATGTATATAATACGTTTAATAGTGGGTAATGGAAGTCGTGTGGTTGTTTCACACCAGATTTTGTAATAGTATATATTATACGAATATTTTTTCATATTATTGATTTTTCCCTTAATATACATTATTCAAAACCATCAGTTATAGAAAAAATTAAATATATTTGCGAGATAACTTGGCAATCATTTTTTTTTCCGCCAATGATGATTGATATAAAATCTTTTCCGAAAGCAAGTATCGCAATATACAGCCGCTAGGGAATTGCAAATGACATTTGATTATGCAAGTTTCATTACGTTGATTGGAAACACGGTTAATTAAAAATAAATTAAACGTGCATTCGCGTTAGAAATCTACTTTTGTATAGGGCTTCTTTGGCGATATTTAAAATTTGGCAACGCAAAAGCTAGGACGTTTTTTTCGAAGGACTTTACGTATTTGCGATAACCTTTTTAATTCACCGTCAAAATCACTAAAAATATTAACGATCACTAATGGAGAACCATTACTAAAACAATAACCAGATTACTTTGCGGACTTTAAATTTAAGAAAATTAAAAACACATAAGCTCTGTGTTTAATAGAAATTAATATTATAAGAACAAATAAATAATAATTAAAGCAATTATGACGTCAACTTTATCAAACACATATTCATGTTATAGGTTTATTTTTCAATATTTTTTATTCATGAGTAAAGACATGCTTCTTTTTATGAAATAAATAAATAAATAACATAAAGTAAAAATTACCAACATTTAACAACTGATTGAAAAAAATAATTGTAAAATTATATTTTGACTTTTCAGTTGATACTATTGCCTGACTATAACATATAAACTGATATTTTTTTTATTTTTTGCATATCAATTCATCGTTATCTAAAATTTGTTCATCCGTGCGAAGTAGGACGGGTCAGCTAGTCATTATATAAAGCGCAAAAAATTGTATGTTTGTGGAGGGTAATCTCTGAAACTACTGAACCGATTTAAAAAATTCTTTCACTGATCAAAAGCTGCACTATCCCTGATTGTTATAGGCTATATTTAATTTTGATAAAATAAATTTTAGTTTAAAATCTGAACATTTTAATTAAAATCCCCATAAAAGCCATGATGAAATATTAAAAAATTAGCTGTTGCCAACATAAAAGAAACATTTACATTTTGTTTTTAAAATATCTTGACATGAAAAAAAAAGAAATATATTTGCACGTGAATTAAATGGAAATTCATATAAAGCTTTGCAAAATGTTAAACTTACACGTTAAATCTGACGTCATTATAAATTTAAAGTATTTATTTTTCTAATAATATAATTTGATATGATATGATATAATGTAATGATCTAAGCGTTACTTCTAAACTTTTATTAAATTATTTATTTTATAATTGTTGCCCAAAAAATTTACGGGTTAATTCATTTTTCGACGTATAATAAAATATATTTTCTCGCGAATAATAATATAAAAAGTGAATTAAAAAAATATTGTCTGCATTTCATTATGCATTTGTTAAAATAATAATTGAGAAGTTTAAATTTATTTGACGACTATTTTTAGCAACTAACAGTTATGACAAGTAGCTCAAAATACATAGCGCATACAACCATTACTGCAATGCAAATAGCATTTAATTATTTGAGTTACATTATGTTGATTAGAAACCTATTTAATCTATCTATGCTCTATACTAATATATAAAGAGGAAAGGTTTATATGTATATGTAGAGAACGATCGCTAGAACTAAAAAGCCGATTTCTGTTTATTTCTTTTTTTATACTAATCAAAAGTTACACTGTCTCTAAGTGCTAGAGGCTATAATAAATTTTGGTAAAATACATTTTTAATTCAAATTTTCAATATTTTAATTGAAAACAAAGCATAGATTTGATATCGGTCGTCCTTGGCGATTTTTGTATTTCGAGATCGAAAACGTAATACGAAAATCTGTATATATTCGTATTAAATACGAGATCTATGTTTTTACTTCAATTACCGTACTACCGTAGGTAGTGGAAGTATTGTATTCGGTCCAAAAATTTCATATTGACTTTCACCTGATTTATATGTTTTAAGGCCTCCTGAGTCCAAAAAAGTAGTTTTTGGCAATTGGTCAGTGTGTGTGTGTGTGTGTACGAATGTGTGAAATTTTCCAGGTGTCATACCTCCAAAATTAATAAAGATAGAACTACAAATCTTCACAATTGATTCAGGTCTGATGTACAGATGAATTTTCCAAATTTTGGTGAAAATTGAAAAACCGGAACTGGGTCATCGAAAACCGGAAATGGGACCGTAAGACCGTACCTCATAAACAGCCCTAACGATTTTCTTCAAAGTTGCTATATAAACAATCTATTAGATGTCCTTTCGAATGATATAATTGGTTAGTTCAGGAAAATTGATAGGCGTCCTCTATAAACAGCTCAATTTCAGATCTCATAAGTGCCTTCTTTTAAAAACGGCTGTACGAATTTTTTTCAAACTCGCCATGTTAACTTAATACTAAATATCCTTTTGTATGTAATTATTGTTTTCCAGTCAATAATTGAGTATGCCAAGTTTTGGTAAAAGTTGGTATCTCAAAAACGGCTCTGACATTTTCTTGAAAATTGTTTCATTAATTCAATTTAGATAACCTTTCTCAAGTATTACGTGCATATTACAGGAATACTAACGTTCATCCTGATTAGGAAGTTCATTTTTAGATCTCGGTAATTCGTGTTTAAAAAAAATAACTATGTATTTTCCACCCTTATTTTTTAACTCACTATGTAAACTTTGTTGTAGGTTTCTTTATACGTGTATCAAGTTTCTCTTACTGGAAAAAAAAAAAAAAAAAAAATGCATGTACTTAATATCTCTAAGAAATGTATATAATACGTTTAATAGTGGGTAATGGAAGTCGTGTGGTTGTTTCACACCAGATTTTGTAATAGTATATATTATACGAATATTGTTTCAAATTATTGATTTTTCCCTTAATATACATTATTAAAAACCATCAGTTATGGAAAAAATTAAATATATTTGCGAGATAACTTGGCAATCATTTTTTTTTTTTTTCCGCCAATGATGATTGATATAAAATCTTTTCCGAAAGCAAGTAGCGCAATATACAGCCGCTAGGGAATTGCAAATGACATTTGATTATGCAAGTTTCATTATGTTGATTGGAAACACGGTTCATTAAAAATAAATTAAATGTGCATTCGCGTTAGAAATCTACTTTTGTATAGGGCTTCTTTGGCGATATTTAAAATTTGGCAACGCAAAAGCTAGGAGTTTTTTTTGAAGGACTTTACGTATTTGCGATAACCTTTTTAATTCACCGTCAAAATCACAAAAAAATATTAACGATCACTAATGGAGAACCATTACTAAAACAATAACCAGATTACTTTGCGGAAGTTAAATTTAAGAAAATTAAAAACACATAAGCTCTGTGTTTAATAGAAATTAATATTATAAGAAGAAATAAATAATAATTAAAGCAATTATGAAGTCAACTTTATCAAACACATATTCATGTTATAGGTTTATTTTTCAATATTTTTTATTCATGAGTAAAGACATGCTTCTTTTTATGAAATAAATAAATAAATAACTTAAAGTAAAAATTACCAACATTTAACAACTGATTGAAAAAAAATAATTGTAAAATTATATTTTGACTTTTCAGTTGATACTATTGCCTGACTATAACATATAAACTGATATTTGTTTTATTTTTTGCATATCAATTCATCGTTAACTAAAATTTGTTCATCCGTGCGAAGAAAGACGGGTCAGCTAGTAATATATATAATGATAGGCGCTGTTTAAACGAGTTTCTTGTGCAACTGCTCGAAAAATATTAAAATGCTTTCCTTACAAAATTAGATCCAGACTTGTTGCATTTTAATTGAATGAATTTGGGAAGTTTACGGTGTCTACTGCAAATTCCTTCCTTGGAAGCGGAAGGGTGTTTTTCGCATGTAGTGTTGTTTTTTACAATTGCTCATCGTTACTATAAATCGTTACTTTTTTTTAACGTTTTTTCTTGTTATCCACTCCCAAATTTCTTCAAGTTTCTACATATTTTCAAAATTATATATTTTTGTATAATTTTTAGTGCTGCCTTTGGCGCCTTTTTTATACAAATACACTTTTATTAATAAGTGTTAAATATATATATATATATATATATATATATATATTGGAAAAGTTAGGTGTAGATTTTGGTTTAAAAAAAAAAATATATATATATATTGAAAATTAAAATATTATAATTTTAAACTACATTTTTTTTTTTTTTTTTTTTTTTTTTTTTTAAGCAATAACCATAGGTAGGGTAGTTTTAGTGTATTAGATGGCGCATTATATCGATAGATAAATAATAAATAAAATATTTATCATTTAAAATATCAAATGCAAATTCTCAATTTTATACTTTAAACAATTATTTGAATTATTATGCAGAAGAAATATTTGAAGATTTTATCTGTGATGAGCTCATTTACAATTAATATATTAATTATCTAATAAATAAATATAATTTCTGTTTTCAAAGTGATAAAGTCAGTTTATTAATGTTTACGAAAGATTTCATAAAATTTAAAAATACAAATTCAACGATGTTGATAGTGCATTGCAGCATAAATGGCCACGAATAAATCTGCTGTTGAAGCGATAAATTATAAGGATTAATTTCATTCAAATTAACAACTTATGCGTGGCTGATTTTTTATTTTAAACTTCATTAAGCGTAACAAAAATTGTCAAGCTAGGTTATGAATGCAAGCAAAGAGTTCATTATAAGTAGAATATGTTTTATTATGGAACATTTCATGTGTCATCGACATTTTAAACAATAATATGTTGAAATTAAAATTTTAATCTGATTATTAATGTTTGTTAGTAGAGAATAAATGGGATATTCCAAATTTATTTATTTATTTTAAATTTATTTATGATCATATTATGATTAAATGTACGATAATAATACAATTTATTTTTTATTATAGTTAATTTATGGTATGCTTATTTAAGACAATTATATAACAGGTATTTTTACTTGATTCATATTTCACTTTCATAAGAATTACTGTGCCCAAGTAAGCGTTTCACTTGAGTTACACGTTTAGTAGGCTGTATAATAGTGCACAGCCTGTTATAGTATATATATATATATATATATATATATATATACATGTCATAAATAATACCTAACTTACAATACACTATACATTTGTGAATAACGTCATATCAAAAATATCGAAAATATTAATAAATAAGAACTAAACATTTAATTAACATCATTTTCTTATATATATGTATATATATATATATATATATATATATATATATCATCTAGTACATCATATATAATACATGAGTTATATATATATATATATATACATATATATATATATATATATATATATATATATATATATATATATATAAATATTCTATTGAAAAACAAAATTTACTCCAAACTCATATTTAAACGTAAAATTCAAGAATAAAACTAGCCAAAAAAAACTCAACGAAATTAATAAACAAACTAAAACCAAATAGAGTATAAAAAAATTCTTTAACATAAACCAGAAATAAAAATGAAACAGAGCGAAATTAAAATTAGTATGGAGACAGGCGGCATGGCTTACAACATGCACTGCAGGGTTAAACTAGTTCTACGCATGCAACGTTCCCCTCACCTGTAAAGACCAAATGAATAAAATGCATGAAACCAGTTCTCTAAACCATCCTTTCTTTCCAACAACCTTTTGAGCTCAGCACTCCTTTTAAACAGATTTACGAATTGGTACTTCATACTTTTCACTAAACCTCTATGGAAACCATGCGCTATGCTCTGGCGATCTACCAATCTACCATATCCTCAAACATATCTTCCAAGTCTGGATTTAATCCAGCTATACTTACTTAACCATTTATAAATACGTTCTTTTAAACTGAAATATTTACGTTAGATGTAAAACGCATTAGCTTTATTGTTTTAAAATGAAAGTATTTTCTTTTGTCATAAATTCTAGTTACTAAATTATCATTCTCTAATTTTATATTTACGTCCAAATAATTTATATTTTTACAATTAAATTCATATGGTAGTACTGAAAATCAATATCTGTAATTTCATCATTTAACCTTATCAATGCAAGGTCATCGATATATCTACAATATAATGTTTCTCTCTTTAAACTATTGTTAAATATGTACACCGTGACCAATAAGTTCTCATACAACTTTTGAAGCACGTTAAAAAGTTATACATATGTCTTGCTGTAGTCCCAAATATTTTGCAGGCAATTTAGTGTAAGTTATAAAGCTATTCCAAGTGTATATGACGTAGTAATTATAATTTTTCTTTAATTAGGTAGAATGAAGAAATTGAGAGAAATTGTGATAAATAAATTCGTCAAAGAAGAGCAGCCGGTGAAATTTTCAGAGACTTCAAAGCCCTGGGGGTGAAGAGAGATTTCATTTACAGAACTATCAGAAGGTATAATAAGACGTTCTATGTCGATGACAGAAAAAGATCTGGCAGGCCGAGGTCCGTTCGGACAAAAGAGGCTGCGAAAAGGGTCAGGGAAAGGATACGACGAAACGGATAAAGATCTGCTAGAAGATTAGCACGAGAGCTCAAAATATCGAATGAGTCAATGCTAAACATTCTGAAAAAGGACCTTGGGTGCAAGGTTTATAGAAAACTTAAAATTCACGGAGTTTTAGAGTCTGCTAAGATGAAATGGAAGCAAAAGGTGGAAGAAATTCTTGCTTGGCACGCTGGGGATGAATTTGTCTTTTCAGACGAGAAACTATTCAGTTTACAGCAAAGTCTCAACCCCGAAAATGACAGAGTATGATCAGTTTCTATTGATAACATCCCTGAGAACCAACATTACGTTCCGCGTTATCAAAATGCTTCGTCTGTGATGGTTTGGACCGCTATTTCCAAAAGAGGAAAACTCCCGTTAGTCTTCGTTGATAAGGGGTTAAAAATCAATGCCTAATATTATAAAACTGAGGTTTTGGAAAACGTTTTACTCCCAAATGTCCAGAGAATGTATGGGGCGGAAAATTTCTGCTTCAAACAAGATGGTACCCCTTCTCATACCGCACGTGTGGTTCAGGAGTGGTGCAGTCAAAATTTAGCTGACTTTTTGCCAAAGAATGAATGGCTCCCCAACTCCCCCGATATCAACCCCCTTCATTATTTTGCGTGGTCATATTTGCTCTCCTAACTGAATAACTATAAAATCACTGATTTGAGCAAATTTAAAAATGTAATTCAAAAGATATAGTAGGAAATGTCAATGGAAGCCGTGCGTGCCGCATGTGATCGATTTCAAAAAAGACTTAAGCTCGTTAAGAAACTAAAAGTCGGAATTATTCCAAAGGATTTATTGTAAAGATACTTAATGATTGTTACTTTAATTTGATACAAAAAGTTTTTGTATGATTTATTTTGTGTTCTTGTAATAAAAATTTGAAAGTGTATGAGAACTTATTGGTCACGGTGTAAGTAGATATCGGCTAGTGTAGAGCTGCAGCCCCCCCCCCCATCATTGGGATTCCGAAAGCTTGTTTGATCACTTTATTTTCCTCATACATATAATACTCTTGAACGACAAACTTAGATAAATTAACGAAAAAATCCTTATCACTTTCTTTATTACAATATTTATTATAAAACTCTATAACTTTTTCCTTGAAATTTGTTAAATCAAAAGTATTATAAAGGTCTGCAAAATCGTAAGCATATAGGCTCGTAAGTAAAACAATAATTCACAACTATTTTTTATTATAAAAGTTTGTTCTGCTAATAGCATTTTCCAAACTTTTCACTCAAAACCTTCAACAACTTTTTATTGGGTAATTCAAGATAAGTTCCGTAACCACAAGTCACCACTCTAAATTTCCAAAGGGGTTTTATGAAACTTTGGCACTAATATTAAATATGGGGAATTTTCGCTTTTCTGTTTTAGTTTTAACTTTTTATAAAATGCCTTAACCCTGCTCTCAATAACTGTAACTTTCGAATTAAAAAGCTCATAATAATTTGTATTATTATAACTTGCGCTTAAAATCTCACCATACAGTTTTTTTACAAATTATTGTTTAGCTTGTAATAGCTTTATCCACATAAGTTACTAAAACCTCTCACGAAGTTCTTTAATTGATTTCATTAGTTCTAAATATTTTTCATGTGAAACAACATCACCATCCATAGCATATTATCTCTTTTAATTCTTAAAAATATGACATTTCCATTTTTCGAAAACAGTATATGGTAAATTATACCTGAACATCATTTTTTTGTATAAATATTTCTATATTAGAATTAAGCCGTTTTATTGTGGCACTTTTTGTTATCATAGGTTTAATTCTGTATTTAGTTCCATATTCCATAACACTCCTCAATTCTACGTCCTTTATAACTTCCAAATTCCCCGTAATGACATGCCCATAATCTTTATTTACATAATCAGTATATATCTCTTCACAACAGTTACATACACTTTCATAAACATCCACCTTTAAATTTTTTGGCGGAACCATTATAATTAAATATAATGCGCCCCAATGCCTTAACGATTTTTAGTTTTCCTACTGGTAAAAATTGTTATATTTATTTAATAATTTATTAAAGTTAACATCTTTGTAATGTTCTCCCATGTAATTTAGTACACAAAAAATTCTATCAATTCAGTCCTCTTGGCATATCTTTAACTCACAATATCTTTGCAATTTATGTTTTTTAATTCTATATCTCAAAAGATCCAAACCCAAATCCACATTCAGTTTTCCTGGATTAGATTGCAAAAAAAAAAAAAATGTTTTCATAGTTTAAAAAAAGTCTACTAATAATAGATGGTTCCTTAATGATGCGCTAATATTAATCTGAATGTTTTCAGTATTTTAACTAGTATTTGGAAACTAATTCAGAATATAGTAAAATGTCTCAGTTTTAAAAATTCAGACAGTTCTTAAATTTGCATAATGTAACTTATTTAAAAAAAAACCGGAATCTTCTGTTATGTTATTCTAATATATATATATGAAAGCAGTATAAGGCGTTAAATTGGATTTTCTATGCATTAGAAACAAAATGATTGTATATTCTTTATTTTTCCTTCTTGATTCCGTTGAAATAAAAAGAGAAGAGCGACACATTATGCGGTTAAAGTGTCAGAAGGTTCAATAAAACCTGATAAACTACTATAACAAGCAATACGTACTATATATATATATATATATATATATATTTTTTTTTTTTTTTACTGACATGTAATTTGTTTCATACTGTGGCACTTAATAATCAGAAGATAGCACAAAAAAAGAAAAATAAATTGAAAGATGACGACACAAAGGCGGTTTTGTTCTTCATTTTATATGTATTAGAAAATGTTTTTACTCCGAAATATATTTCCGGGGTTTCAACTGTCGCATTTCTAATAAATCAGATATTTTTTTTTTTTTCGGTTATTTTCTTCAAACAGAAGTAGCTTTACAAAAAATAGAATTTATGTAGACATAAATAAAATTTCTTTTAAACATGTAACATTATACGGATTACTTTAAACCTTTACAACAACATTTTTTATGAGAAATATATTACTTTTGTCTACACATAAAACACATTAATTTATTTTAATTAAAATAATGCGCATTAACTTGTTTCACAATGTATTGCTTTAATAAACCAATTTATATAATAGTACTTGAATAACCGAATTCACTTAGTCTCTCTCTAAAAATCATTCGATAATAAATACAATTATATGTTTTTGGAAATAGATCTCTAAGTTTGCCGAAAGCGAAGTGCGGGTTACCAAACAAAAATCTCAAAATTCAAGACAATTCATCCTCTCAAATTTTTAACTGAACGTTTCTTTTTAAAATCGTTCAAAATGTTTCATAGAAAAAAAAAAAAGATTTATGTCATATTTTGTTCCAAAAACGTATGAATTACCAGCGAAGGCAAATTTTCTTTAAAAAGGAGATAAGTGAGATCAGTTTTTTATCTCAATAAATAAACTCTAACGCTATTTTGTTTCTAAATTTAATTTCTAAATTTATTATTGAAAAAAAAAAGAAAACATTCATGTGGCATGCGGGTTACCAGTGAACACTATTTATACTGAAGATGAGTGTATTTCAGATCAATCTGCTGCATCAAAAACATTTCGACTCTAAATGTTTATTAAAATCATTCCAGTACTTCCGGTTTGTGCTATTTGTTTTTTCAGGAGCAAAGAACGGGATACCTATGAACTTTAATTGTCCTGAATAATAGGTCATGTTTTTAAGTTTGCGAGTTAGATTCATCTATAAACTCATAGGGATCATAAATCTATATTTTTAGAAAAAAATCATTCAAGTAGATTCTCAGAAAGCCACGCCTCTGCCATATGTTGTCATGGGTAGAATAAGGGTTAATAATTAACGGTAATTTTCATGAAGATGAGAATAAAATCAATTGACATCTCATCTAAAAAAAAAAAAAAAAAAAAAAAAACTTAACGCTAAGTTTTTATTAAAAGCGTCGGAACCGTTTCTGATTTAAAAAAAAAGTTTCTATATTATTCTGCAACAGTTGGAGTGAGGGTTAATTGTGAATTTTAAATTTCCTAAAAATGAGCAAATCCAGTTAAAATTGACATCTTAAAAGGTCCAATACTTAAATTGTTGTCAATATCTTCCAAGAAAACCACGTTCTGCAGATTGGGGTTTAACACAACAGAGAACACTGAATTACCTGAAGATGAGGATATTTCAAATAAGTTTCTCATTTAAAAAAAAAAAAAAAAAAAGAAAAAAAGAAAAAAAAAAGAAAAAAAAAAATTCACCAAATATTTATTAAAATCGCAACATCTATTTCCGAGTAAACCGAATTTCTCTCATATATTGCAACTGACGGATAAAAGTTTAATCGCAAACGCAAA
This sequence comes from Salticus scenicus, assembly GCA_963930645.1. Lineage (NCBI taxonomy): Eukaryota > Metazoa > Arthropoda > Arachnida > Araneae > Salticidae > Salticus > Salticus scenicus. The sequence continues at coordinate 67,649,692 of OZ005654.1, read as the reverse complement.
TTTTCTAAAATATTACGATAATTCCAAACTTCACAAGAAAAAACTCCTCACCCCAGAGTTTTCTTAAAATCGTTATATCTATTTCTGAGTAAACCCAATTTATGACATATTTTGTACCCGATGGATAATGAGTTAGCAGTTCATGCGAACTTTTCTGAAAATGAGGGAAAGTCCTGTCGATTTTGTCACCCCATATCCCTTTATCCTCAAACTTTGTCAAAGGATTGAAAAGGTTGAAATGGTTCGGAAATTTTGATTTTCCAGTGAACTGGATTTCTACCTTATTTTAAAACTGGAAAATAAAGCAATAACACCAAACGTGAACAAGTTGCGAATGAGTCCAATCAATTTTTCGCCCTAAAAAACCCTTCAACTTACAATTTTGTAAAAATCCTTTGAACACATCTATGAAAGTCAAGACAAATGTATTAATAAATAAAAAAAAGTATATACACCGTGTAGCCAATACCATATCACCCTCCATCTATAACAATGGGCTCGTCCAGGAAGGAAACCACTGCGCAAGGGCGGCTGATGTTGGAGTACATAAAGCGACTATGCATTGTCTTTCCAAACATAGTGCGAATATCGACATTACGGGAAAAGCAGCTGATTTATCACACTTCGTTAAGGGTCAAATCGTTATGGCTCGGCGACTGGGAACATGAATATCAGAAAAGGCGCGTTTAGTGGGCTGTTCACGTTTAGTTGTTGGGAGCACATAACTAAAGTGGTATATGAATGGCGAAACGACAAGTCGCCAGCCAGCAATGTGTCGTCCATGGCACATTGATTCCACAACAGATCAGAGATTGCTACGCATTGTTCATCGTGACCAAAGATCTACAACAGCCGAAATCACCACCAGCTACAACAGTGGCGATTCAGACAGTGTTTTTTAACACACTGTGCAGCGTACAACGCTGCGTATGGGCCTACACAGCCGGAGGCCGAAGCATTTTCCTGCACTGACGGAACGTCACTGCCAGCTGCGTCTGCAATGGGCTATAAGGCATCGGAATTGGACATTAGAAGAATGGAATAAAGTTGTATGGTCCAATGTGTCACGTTTTCTAGTCCATCACATCGACTACGGTTTCTCCGTTTGTCAACCTTTTTCCGTAACTATTCATGTAAAATTTTAAACTTACATGTAATTTATGTTTACGGTGGATTTTGTTAACTGCTGAAACGCCAGTGGAGGCTTCCATATGAAGACCCGAAATTTTTTCTTTTGCATCCTGAAGCCTGTGTGTACCACTGTATATGTGTCTGCCTCCCGATAGCAGTCGCAAAAACCAAGCTTTTGTCCTACAAATTGATACACATGGACAATGTTCATGAGCCACACGGAATCAGCTGTACAGTTTTGGGTGCGTTTTCTATCTCTAGTTCATGTACGGTGACATATATATATATGTATATATATATATTTATCATTATGGTCTATGCAAAGAATTTGTATCTAATGCAATAGCGGCCAAAATATTTCTCCGATTGACGTGCAAATTGGTACACATGTTCAAACGCCATACAGAAACAGCTGTTTGTGCTTATTTTATTTATGATTCGTGTAAAGGGACATACAAAATCTTATTATTACGGCCTAAGGGCAGGATTATAATTTGATTACATTGTATAAATTATAATTATAATACATATTCTAAAGCGTTGTGTTATTTTAATATAACCAATTTAAATATCTCACATTACAACTGTAAAATGTCTTTATAAAGTCTAAAAAGTTTCACAAAAACATTATCAATTTATACATTAAAACATTTCAACTAGTTATAAATTTCTTCTTTGCTTTCAACTCCTTATCGTTGAGTCTCCATCAGAGTTATAAGTATAGTAATATTTATTTGTTAAAATACATAAGTTCAAAGATATATAATTAAAAAAAAATAGATCGTTAATATAAAATCCCTTTGAGTCAATGCCCTATAAAAGATTAAAACCACATACTATATTTTACTATTTTAAAAAGCCACAGCCACAATTTAATACTACTCTATAATGACAGTTTCATTGAATTTTTCGCTAAACACATGGACACAATTCATAAAAAACACTTATGCAAACCCAATATCCATCAAACAATTACAAACGCACAATTGGTAAACATAATTTAACACTATTCACTAGCCGTTCATTTTACAAGTTATGAATAACTTGTAAAATGAATGATGTGTATGCAAATTTAGTTAATTTCTTCTTTTTGGATTAATTTTGATAAAGTAAGCTCGATTTTTAACCATTTTAATACAACTCATTCAAATGTCCTTTTTTACTACTACAATACATTGAAAGATATTTCTTTTATATGTTTTCAACCAGTTTTGTATCCTTAAAAGTGTTAAATTTAGGTAGGTAGGTTCAAGTAGAGTTCAAGTTAGGTAAATTCCAGTAAATTTAGAGAAGTATCATCTAAGTTAACTAGTTACCTAATATGCATTTCTGCGTTTTTGTGGTTATTTATTCATCTGTTTAGTTTTCGTTCTTATTCTTCTTTTCATTATTCTCTTGAAATATATATGTATATATATTCATATACACATTTATACAGAGAGATGCAGATTCATATTCATACAATAGGGGATTTCGGGTTTCCGTACCTCCCCCTTCATAAACGAACCTGGTTCGTATATATATATAATTATTCTAAATAATATGGAATCAATGAAAATGATCCGATGAGTAATGACGTATGTCAATAGAACGTTGAGGTTCCTGATCTGCATATTCATTAGTATTAAGAATAAATCTGCTATAACTTTAGAATATTTCAAGTTTAATTTTAAAAGATATACTTTCAATGACATTAAATTTAAACCTAAATTTTACCATTATTAACTCTTTAAAAATTTTAAATTATACAAAAAAAAAAAAAAAAAATGTAATCTGTAACTGAAATTATATATATATATATATATATATATATATATATATATAATGCTGACGTAAAGGGGAATAAAATGATGTATTTATTTTTTACAAGAAAAAAGTGTTAGTGTTATTAAAAAAGGATTAGTTTTTGTTTTAATACTTTACAATTGTTCCAGCGCGATACGGGATTATAAGAAGCATTGTGCCTCTTCAAATGAATTAACTGAGGAATTAACGGGTTTTATCTAAGAAACTTTTTTGATGGTAATATAGTATTTCCTTGAAGAATAATAATAAAAAAAAATAAGTTTTTAACAACTTTGTGTATATCTATATGGTGAATTTTCTTTTTTCTTAGTTATTTCTTTTTTTTTTTTTTATACTATAAATTTGAAAGCAAAATAATTTTTGTTTTGAGATCTAATTTTTCTAAGCATTTAAATATTTTTTATTTATTTATATATACTTGTTTATATTTTTAAGTGTCGTTATTCTCGTCCCAGAGACATATATTTTCTTTTTATTCAAATTAATTTCAAAAATAAATTATGATTTATTATTGAACTTGTGGCGTTTTCGTTTCTGCAAACGCCATCTTAACTTAAATACTTAGATTACTAAGAAAACCAGAGACTTTAATTGAACAACAAATAAAAGTTTATTGAACCAGATTAATGGGAGGGCGTCCTGGAAAATAGCTCTTAGCTCAGTCAGCGTATTACTAAATCAAAAATATACAAATCAACAATTTAGTTATCTTAAATATCTCACCACAGCAGATAGTCGACGGTGTAGAGACGGTCGCACTCGTACTCCAATGCTACGGCTTCACTATGGGACAGAGGGTTCCCTTCTGTCCCAGCTTTAACTTTCCGAAAACTAGTAGACACTCACCAACACTCAACACTACTTAACTTCACGCCACTAAATCTCCACTACTCTACTTTTCAATATCTGTCAAACTAAGATTCATCACAACCACTATAATATCCTTCGACATCCACTATACGATCCTCCAACATCCACTATACGTCCTCCAACATCCACTCTATCTACTAAAACCATCTCTATTTTTATACTTCTTCCTACACCCTCCTTTCACTACATTTCAATCCGTACTTTTAAAAATCACTTCTAATTTAACTAATATTCAAAATCTTAACCTTTTAATGCAGCACCCTGCAGACACAAAACTACTAGGACCTCAACCGTCACCGAGTCACTGGCGACGGAGTGATTTTAACCGTCCCCACTTTCTACCTTGCTGGATCCAGCTTAATTAAAACAACTGTGGTGACTTCTGACGTCTCAACCTCACAGTCCCCCTTCAAGAAAAAAAATTTAGTCGGGAAAATCCCCAATGGATTTGAACGAGTAAATTTAAAGAGCGTCATTCCATCTTTAACTATCTCAAATCTCTGAAGTGTGAGTGCAGCCGTCACTTAAATTTTAACCGGGTGAGAAAAACTTAAAAAAAAATTTTGCTAAGTCCCTGAGCGAAAACTCGGGGACGCAAAAAAAATTAATTTAAAATTTTAAATAAAAGGCGTACATTTACCCCGAGAACTCCGGGACTCTGACTGAGCTAAAACCAGGCTTACAGTAGGATGTACACACGTCTCCCTGTTAGGCCAGGGAGGCAAAATATTAAATTCAAACTTGATCATGCGTGTCTTTACATAGTAAGTCGCTTGGGGCAAATGCGACATTTAAAGTTTGTTATAATCAAAGAATAATTGTTCTTTTTAAAGAAAAACATGAGAAAATCTTTATTAGTAGGAGTGTACTGGCTGGACTGGTATCTGGAGCTTTACGTCTGCAAGGGAGATGACTAAACGAAGAATAGGATGAACTTTCTTCATACTAGAGCAGACGTCGGAATGTGCAGGCTGTCCACATCCAGGAAAAAGAACTTTTTGACATAAAATTAAGAGATCTTTCACTTTAGATAAAAATAGTTTTAACATCAGATTAAGAGAATAGTCCATCAGAGTGTGTCTGAAATGGGAAAAACTTTTACAGTATGCATAGTAAAAAAAATAGTTAGAATTCATCTCTGGAAGAAACTGAGACATGTTCGTCTCTATTAGCATAATAGATAGGTTACATACAGAAATATTTCTCCCTCCTTAGCTAAAGCATAAGCGGAAAAAACTGAGCAGTTAGTCTTTTTAATGTTATATGGTTAAACACGCTTTTTATGCTTATAGCTTAAAAAAAACCGTTTTTTTCCCCTCTAAAAGTACATACAGATAAACTTATAGACAAATATTCAAAAGTTTTACAAATACAAATATGCAGTTTATAAATACATCATTTATAGAAAGACAAAAGAAAAAGGGGGGGAAATTTACAAAGGGGCCAAACAAACAGTTTATATTACCAGCTTTCTGCAGGAGATGGCTACAAGGTAAAAGACTTAATACATACATAAAATAAATATTTAAGAGAGAACAAAAATGTTGACATTGAAGCAGAGCATTAATTTTGATTTGAAAGATCATGGCTAAGTTAAATTTTGTATTTTTAGTTTGGGAAAGTCCATAACTTTCGTAAAAGTTCTTAAAATATAAAGTCCCAAAAAGGCTTCAAGGTACGTCGAACATTTTGTACAGCTCAGACAGAAATGCACTTGTAATAGAAAAAAAATAGAGAACGGTATCACCTGATGTGAATTTGCAGCTGTAACTTCAGCAAGGTTAGAGGTCTTGGGGAATGTTCTCGATGTACTCGTCACCTAGGCCACAGGGTTGCAGGCTTTCAGACCGGGGTCTAGGGCTATCCCAAAAGGCTTGTACAAAGGCTTGCTCGGCAGGTGATTCATATGGCTGAGCCTGTTGTCGGAGTCTGGCTTGACGCCGGGTATTGAATCGGTGGTGTAAAGAGAACTCGTCTTTGCCGATCGAGTCAGGAGCTGCTAGGAATTTCTCCATGTGCCGACCGCTAGCTGATGAAGAGGGTGGAAGTCTTTTCCAAACCCTTGCCTTTCTCTTAGGTCGGAACGAGTCGGTGTGCACTGAATCTGGAACTGCTAGTACCTTCTGTGAGCGATGTGTTCCAGAGGACTTTGAGGAGGGGGCTTGTGGGCTTTTTAAATATTTATTCCAAGCTTTTTTCTTTTTAATCTGCGGTATAAAAGAGCTATTAGTAAAAGAATAGTCGCGTTTGCGACCAGATTGCCTAGGAAATTTCACATTAGAATGGTTTGATGACCCACTACGAGCTCGCTTTTGTGCGACGGGTCTGCTAACACTAGATTGATCAGTGGAAGTGCCCTGAACAGAATGTTCGGGTGTTGTAGGAGTAGGTAGTTTATCAGCTGTACAAGAATCAGGAGCACTAGGCTGGGAAGTGAGGTTAGGCGTAAGGACGGACTGATCGTCAGGTGGGTTTGAACCCTGCACGCTATCACTATCAAGAGTTTCAGCATATGATTGAGTGCGCTCTTTAAAAATGCGTATCTGATCAACATTAATGGTCGTTGGGGTGCCGTTAAAATCAATTGTCAAATTATTATTTTCTATCTTTAAAACAGAGAAAGGCCCAATGAATTTTGGCCCAAATTTAGCTACTTTAGAATCTTTTTTAGAGCTAAGAAAATGTGATTCTAGGAGTATTTTATCTCCCAATTTTACTTCTAAAATTCTACGTTTAAAGTTATAATATACAGCCTGCTGCTCTTGAGCTTTTCTCAAATTTCTCTGAACTTCTGGTAGCAATTCTTCAATATTTCGCGTAATAAATTGAGATGCGTTTTGCTGTACTAATACCAGTTTTTGAAAGGGGGTCAGAATCTTTCTGCCCAAAAACAATTCAGCGGGAGTTTTTCCTGTTGCATCACTTACCGCTGTACGAACTGCATAGCCAAAATGATAGAGAAACTGATCCCAATTTTCATGATTTTGACCATTGAACGTCGCAATCATATTAATTAAAGTTCTATTGACACGTTCGGCCTGATTAGCTTGCGGCCGATATGGAACCGTGAAGACATGTTTAATTTCGAGTGTATCGCAAAGTGCCTTAAAAACATTCCTTATAAATTGAGGACCATGGTCCGTTACAATTTGAAGGGGGGCGCCGTAACGAGAAATATAATTATTAAAGAAGGCAGTGGCCACTGCTTGTGCCGAGGCTTTACTTACAGGCATAAATTCAACCCATTTACTAAAATAATCCACCATAACTAACACATAACGAAATCTATTTGGTTTAGAGAGGGGGTAAGGACCGATTAAGTCCAGTCCAAGAATTTGATTTGGAAAATCAACTTTAATAGGAATTAATTTACCGGCCGGCTATACATTTTTATAATTATATTGCTGGCACAAGCGACAACTCGAAACATATTCATTAACAAACTTCCTCATTTTAGGAAAGTAACAGGCATCTTTGGGCTTTTTATAAGTTTTCCTAATGCCAAAGTGCCCCGAAATTGGAGAGTCATGAAACTCAAATAGGATGGCTTGACGAAGAGATTGGGGAATTACAACTCGTAATTCGCCATAAGATGATAATAATTTTGAATAAAAAAGCAAGCCATCGATTAAAGAAAAAGATTGGGAGCAGTTTAAGGCAATGGCTGATTCAATTAATGAAACTGACTCAGGATCTTCTAAATACTTATAGATTAATCCAAATTCGGGATCATTTTTTTGTTCTCGGATTAATTGATCTCTTGAATTTAACACAGATGCTGGCATAAGCGCTAAAGCTACTTTTTCCTGATCAGATACGAATTTATTGTTTAAGGTAGGTACTAGATTTGTAGAAGCACATTGGTTTACTTGTTCACTTTTAATTTCCTTTACACGAGTTTCAGTCTCGTCTGCTAATATTTTGGATTGAACCGGTTCAGCCTTTAAATGCGAATGATGAATATATGAGGCTTTAACAATAGAATTTAACTGATCATTCTTTTCATTTAAAGCAAGGGATTGATTCGTAAAATAAGATTCAATCTTAATTTCTTGAGTTTGAGTAGTACGTGAAAGAACGTCAGCTACGATATTGTCAGAACCAGGTCGGTGCTCGATGTTTATATTAAAGTTAGATAACTTAAGAGTCCATCGAATCATGCGAGGGGAGAGGTTCTTTCCAGTTGTTAACCGAGTTAATGCCGCATGATCCGTAACAACTGTTACTGGAAGTTGCGTAAAATATAAACGAAATTTTTGCAGTCCCCAAAGAACTGCTAAACATTCACGTTCAGTTACTGGATAATTTCTTTCTGCGGCGTTAAGCGTACGGGACGCATATGCTATTGGGCGGCCTTCTTTGCTTAAAACGGCACCAATGCCGTACGAAGAAGCATCAATAGCTACTTGAAATTTAATATTATAATTAGGATGAGCTAGTACAGGAGGAGCGCTAAGTATAGTTTTTAACTTATCAAATGCTTCTTGTGCTTCATTTGACCAGTGAAATTTAACTCTTTTCCTTTTGAGTTTAAAGAGGGGCTTGCATATGTGAGCAAAATTAGGTATAAATTTCCCATACCAAGCACACATGCCTAGAAATCTTGAAACTTGTTTGGAAGTTGTAGGAGGGCCGAGGGGGCATGTTTAAAACTGGCTGAACTTTTTCATTATCTACAGAAATACCCGCAGGCGTTATTTTGACGCCTAGGTACTTAATTTCCTGTCGTGCAAAATGGCACTTAGAGGAATTTAAAGTTAATCCTGCATTTTGCAGTAGAGTAAAAACAGTTTTTAAATGATCTAAATGCTCATCGTAAGATGAGGACGTGATTATTATATCATCGAGATAAACATGTACAAATTTATTCAAAACAGGTTTAAGAATAGTTTCCATAGCTTTTTGGAATGTTGCCACAGCCCCTGAACATCCGAAAGGCATTCGTTTAAAACCAAACGTGCCATTTTTAGTTATAAACGCTGTTTTTGATATATCAGCGGGTTTCCTTGCAATTTGAAAATAACCCGATGTCAGATCGAGAGTAGACATAAAATTTGTCGTTGTTATATGTGCTAACAAATCATCAATTATAGGCAAGGGATACTGAGGATATTGTGTAATAGAATTTAGCCTACGATAATCGATTGCAAATCTCCATGCCTCAGGGTCACTAACAGTTTTACCATTTTTCTTACGACATAAAACAACAGGAGATGCGTAAGGAGAAGTTACAGGCATAATAATATCATTTTGCAACATTTTATCAATATGCCAATTTATAATATCTTGTTTGGCTTGATCATAACGATAAGGCTTACTAAAGACTGGTTTATTAGTTCCAGTGTCAATTTCATGGCAAACGACATGGGTTAAGCCAGGTATCTCAGAAAATAACAGTTTAAACTGATTAAGAAAATTAACAAAATCATTTTTTTCAATATGAGTGACGGCACTTTCATCTAAATTAACAATTAACTCTGTCGGCTCGACAGGTTTAGAATTTGACTTAGAATCATCAATATGTAAAGATTTATTGGCAAAATTTATTTCAACATTATTTGCTTTCATAAAGTCTAACCCTATAATGCAGGGATGCTGAAGATTGCCGATGACGTAAAAAGGCCAATTAACACTTAAATTATGAAATTTAACATTCAGGCTGACTTCGCCTCTATTAACACAGGACTTGCCTTGAGCCGTTGTAATATTTAAATTTGTCCGCTTTAAAGGTTTAAAGTCAAAATACTTTTTATAAGTTTCATATGCTAGAAAGGAGCGTTCAGCACCAGTGTCCCAAAAAGTAGGTATGAAAATATCATGAATTATTGCATTCAAATTAGGAAGGTCCACCGAACTGATACAAATTGTGTCTACACATATGGAGGTGGTTGAGTTATTCAGTGGCTGTTTACCCTCCTCACAACAGCCACTTTCTCGTTTAACTGACGACTCTGCTTATTACGAGAGCTACGAAAATTTCTGTTATTTCTATCAGCTCGAGAAAAGTTTTGAGACTGATTTTGATAAGAACGATCGTTCCGAGAATTTTGAAAGTTATTACGCCTTGTCTGCGGCGATTGACGTTCGTGCTGATAGCGATTGAAATTTTGACGGGGGGTGAAATTTTCACGCCTAGAATTTTGCATATTTCCATTACCCCGTTGGCGATTAAAGGTGTTTTCCGCCCTTGGAGGGTGTCGTTCTTGATATTTAGCTAAGGTTTGAAACAGACTGTCGTAAGAGGTGACAGGTTTCAGATCAAGGTAATCTTGAATAGGAATAGTCAAAAGCGGGGTTATGATTTCCATTGCAGCGGCAAAATATAAAACTAAATCCAGCTGCTTTATAATGTCGAATTTACGTAATAAAAAGGTGGTAGGTTTGTCATAAAACGACATCTTTGTCGTATAAAGTTCTTGACGGAGTTTGGTTTTATCCACCATAGAAGAGAATGAATTTTTAATTTTGAGCTTCAAATCCTCATATGAAGGATTTTGGCCTAGAGCTCTAGAGGCAATGGTGTCATACCCGATTTTAGCATCTCCTTTTAAGGAGTATTTTAATAAATTAAATTTATCATCCTCGTCAATTTTACATATATATGAAAATACTGTTCAAGATCTTCAAATAATTTAAGTACATTGTTTGAGCCAGTAAAATAAACACGAGTGGGGGGGATGTCGAACTGAGTTGGGCGCCACTGTGGCGTTTGCGTTTCTGCAAACGCCATCTTAACTTAAATACTTAGATTACTAAGAAAACCAGAGACTTTAATTGAACAACATATAAAAGTTTATTGAACCAGATTAATGGGAGGGCGGCCTGGAAAATAGCTCTTAGCTCAGTCAGCGTATTACTAAACCAAAAATATACAAATCAACAATTCAGTTATCTTAAATATCTCACCACAGCAGATAGTCGACGGTGTAGAGACGGTCGCACTCGTACCCCAATACTACGGCTTCACTATGGGACAGAGGGTTCCCTTCTGTCCCAGCTTGAACTTTCCGAAAACTAGTAGGCACTCACCAACACTCAACACTACTTAACTTCACGCCACTAAATCTCCACTACTCTACTTTTCAATATCTGTCAAACTAAGATTCATCACAACCACTATAATATCCTCCGACATCCACTATACGTCCTCCAACTTCCACTCTATCTACTAAAACCATCTCTATTTTAATACTTCTTCCTACACCCTCCTTTCACTACATTTCAATCCGTACTTTTAAAAATCACTTCTAATTTAACTAATATTCAAAATCTAAGTCTTTTAATGCAGCACCCTGCAGACACAAAACTACTCCGACCTCAACCGTCACCGAGTCACTGGCGACGGAGTGATTTTAACCATCCCCACTTCCTACTTTGCTGGATCCAGCTTAATTAAAACAACTGTGGTGACGTTCTGACGTCTCAACCTCACAAACTGCATTCTCAAAAAGAATTGAAATAAAGCAAATAATTGTTAATATAATTAATTTACGCTGGTCTAAAAAATAAGGGGAAAATTTTACCATTAACATGTAAACAAGTTGTACCGTAATATTTTATGTTCATTCTACCGTTACAAATAATTGAAGTTTCCGTTCAATTGTTTTTAACAGTCTAAGGTAAAGTTAGGAGTGATTGCGCACATAGGTGATCGGCAGAAAGGTGTACAGTGGACGCTGTGAAACTCCAGATAGTTCTACAACATCGATAGCGGGATGCTCATTTAAATGTGAATGTTCATTGCTTGAACAGCCTAAGATTAAACGTGGTCATTTTCGTTTTCAAAAATGTTTGCTTGAATTTTCAAATCACTTTCTTGAATTTTTAGAGAATGGTAGTATTACAAAATATTTTTAATTTAAACAATTTCCTATGGACTCGTTTATAAAATTTACTTGTGGTAGGTGGTTGCATGAAAGTTGCATCATTTATAATGGCGAGTGCAACAATTATAGACAATGACAGATTAGGGCAATAAACGCGAGACCATTCAAACTGAACGGGAACTTTATTAATTTTAAGTTATAAACATTATCTAGTAAATGTCACTTTTTATTATCTAGTCTTTTTTTTTTTTTTCTTAATCTGCTTCTTTAATTTATTTTATTATATATATATATATATATATATATATATATATATATATATATATATATATATATATATATATATATAATTATAATAATCTTTATAACACTTTTATTTCTGTATTTTAATTTTTAATTATTAAATTGAAATATCTACATGCAATATAAAAAATATTTGTTTACAAAACCCTTATACCAATTTCATTTGCAATTACCATAGTTAACAATTTCAGTGTAATTAAAATTAAGCGCAACCTCTCCTACCCTATAAGGAGAGATTGCGCAAAATGGCTCTCTTGGTTTTATTACAGCTGTTGCTTTAAACCATAGTAAAACAATAAACTTGTAAAGAAAATGTGTAGACGAAGGATCACTTCAAATCTATGCATCAAAAAAGTAAAATTTAGATTTTTGTAACGTTTTGTTGAAATGTGCGCAAACTCTCGTAGCTACCTTATATATTTTTAATTCCAGAGATAACACAAAAGTCTAATTAATTTACATTTTTTTTCTTGCTCATACATGCACGTACACTCCAAACACATAAAATAAAAGAAAATTTGGTCTGATTTGTGTCAAATATAAAATTTAATGTGCCTTTTCAATAGCTAAATAATTCCATTTAATGTTAGAAATGTTTTCATTTTTACATCTGGTGAAACAAATTATTTATGTAGTTTTAATTAAATTGGATAAAAACATAACTTGCAAATTAGTCAGAAATGATGCGTCTGACACACACACACACACACACACACACACACACACACACACCAAAAAAAAAAAAAAAACTTCCAGATGGTACGACCAAACATTTTTCTACAATTATTTTCAGTATACATTTTTATTAATCATGCTATCGTAATTGTATCGTAATAGAACTCTGTATTTCTCGAAATGCACATTTGTTATATAATAAATTTTTATGTGTTTAAATGCATCTACTGTGAGAAATGTTTAATGTAATGAAAAAATATATTATATAAACCATACAGATATCGAAAGGTAAATTCGAAAACAATGATACCGGTGTGCCCTTATTTCTACTTGTATAACAAATAATACAGGTAGAAGTAAGGACATATACGTAATTATCATTTCAGTAAGATTAATTTTCGATAACTGTAAAAATTTAGAAAGTGTATTCATTCCTTACTGACTACATGGATAAAAAAAAATTCGTCTAGATTTGGTAAACAAAATACTTTCGCAGCTTATTTGCACAACTGGATTTTCCTGCATAGCATGACAGTTTTTGTTTTTGTTTTCATTTTCATTTTCATTTTCATTTTTTTTTTTTTTTTTTTTTTTTTTTAAACTGTTGTTTACTAAAAATTGGAATGGTTTCATGATTAAAACGTTAGATTAAATGCTTCATAATATACGTATTGGATTTTAGTTTTTTAAGAGGGAAATGTTATATTTAGGAGCTACAAGACAGATATCAATATCAAATGTTGCATTGTAAGACGTTTCATGGCATTGTTTGAAACAACGTATATAAATCGCATCCTCGCTGAATACCTTGTCAAAGTACGTGGTTTCATTTATTTTGATGGATGGATGGTTTGATTTTACGTCGCACTAGTGCTGCGAAGATGGGCAATTGACGACGGTCTGGAACACACCCCTAGAGGTAATCCGGAGACATGCCATCACAAATTTGATCATCCACGGAAGGGATGGCTCTTCCGCTTCGTTGACCCCCCAGAGGTATAATTTTTGATGGGAACATGGAGGACATTTCAGCCACGACAGATTTTACGTGCCCCAGCCACCATTAGTGTACACGAAGGTCTTTGGCCGGCTCGAGTACCGAACCCGCAATCTTTCAATTACGTGGCCGGCGCTGTATCCACTGGGCTACCGCGGCTTTTCATTTATTTGGAGTTATATACAATATAGTCGATTTTAATATTATATAGAATATTAGGCGCTGTTAAAACAAGTTTCTTACATAACTGTCTGAAAAATATTAAAATGAGACACAGTAATTGCTTTGCTTACAAATTAGAGCCAGACTTGTTGCATTTTAATTGAATGAATTTGGAAACATTACGGTGTTTACTACAAATTAGAAGGGATTTCAGACGATTAAGAGTACGTAATTTTGCAGTCCATTACCGGTGGGAGCTATTAACTACTTAACTCATGATGAAACATTTACAGAAAATAAATCAAATTAATATTTAAGACACACTTTCCTCATATTTTCTACGTTTTCTAAGGCTACATTTTCTTAATTTCCTATTGGCTAATCACTTACATTCCGTCAAAATCTATTGGTTAATTAAACGTTCATAAAATCCGATTTATTTCTCATATACAAGAGTATTTTCGTTTCGTTTATTTTAAGCACTGATAACGGAACGCTATATACATCGAAAAATAAATATGTTTAGATTATCTGACACCATATTACTTATGAATTGAAATTTTCTAGAATTTTACTTTCATTTTATTTTTTTTCATTTTTAGAAACATATACGAGTTTAAGTATAACATCGTTATATCTAACGCAAATACCTAAAATCTTCTGAAGTAAAATGGTACAGAAAATACATACATGTATACATATATATATATATATATATATATATATATATATATATATATATATATATAAATAATAGATATCGTAATAAAATTTAATCTTAAAATTTAGCAATTAATAGAACTAAAACAATAACAGCACACTAAAATATAGAACTGAATTTAACATAGAGGAAAGAATTACACAAAAAGTTGCCATATAGATTAAAAACCAATGAGTAACGATATTAACATGAAAAACTTACACCGACCTGAATGATAATAAAAAAGGACCATTATACTTATGAGAGAGAAAAGCATATAAAAAAATCACAGAATTAATTGGATGTAAATGCTTAAAGTTAGAAGCATACGTTTCAAAGGGCGCATACTTCATAAAGCTGTGAAAACTGCAACGATTTCGTAAAACGATATTGCTATTCATAGCAATTTATATCATTTCACGCCCCGATCGATGCAGTAAGAACAATAAAGAATGAGAAATATGTGAAATATTAAATAAAAACAAAGATTAAATAAAGATTAATTAAAAACTTAATTGAAACCAAAGTGATATCATGAAAAAAGGTGAGTAACCACATGCATAACATTTAACACCAACTGGAGAAAGATCGATGCAGCAAGAACAATAAAGAATGAGAAATATGTGAAATATTAAATTAAAACAAAGATTAAATAAAGATTAATTAAAAACTTAATTGAAACCAAAGTGATATCATGAAAAAAGCTGAGTAACCTCATGTATAACATTTAACACCAACTGGAGAAAAGAATGATGCCAAAACCTAAAGTGAAGTAAAATAAAAGCTCGACATATATATATATATATATATATATATATATATATATATATATATATATATATATATATAAGTTATATATATATACATGTTATATACACACACATATATATATATATAATTACGTTCTGAATATCTATATTTCTATCATTTCTTAAGTAAATTCTGCATATAGCGCTTTATTTGGATTTAATTAGTTTTTTGTTTCTGTTTCTGAACTATTTTTATCTCATAATGTGTATGCACAATGTTTGCAATTTCTTAAGCAGATATATATATATATATATATATATATATTTATTTATTTAAATACATCATTTTATTGCTGCAATATGCGCATTTTATGTAATATTATTATTAATAATATCTTTATTACTATTATCATTCAGTGTTTTCCAATTTCATGATCATTTTGGATTACTTTTATCACTTAATTATCAATATTTCTGGGTATTATTTCTCAATTTTTATGGCTACTTTACGTCTTTTTTGGTTTGATTTGGGTGGTCTTTTTGTTTCCTCATATTAATTGGTTAAATACTGATATTAAATCCTCTTTAAATTTCGACTGTATATGCTGATAATATTATATTTCTACTGTACGTTCTGATTCTCTCTCTCTCTCTCTCTCTCTCTCTCTCTCTCTCTCTCTCTCTCTCTCTCTCTCTCTCTCTCTCTATATATATATATATATATATATATATATATATATATATATATATATATATATATATATATATATATATATATATATATATATATATATATATATATATATATATATATATATATATATATATATGTATGTATGTATATATATATATTAGAAAAGTTAGGTGTAGATGTGTTTAAAAAAAAAAATCATTAAAAACTAAACTAATATAATTTTAAACAACATTTTTTTAAAAAGCAATAAACATAGGTAGTTTTAGTATATTATATGACGCATCATATCGGTAGATAAATAAATTAAATATTTATCATTTTTAATATCAAATGCAATTTCTCAATTTCATATTTTTAAACAATTGTTTGAATTATTATGCAGAAGAAATATTTGAATATCTTATCTGTGATGAGCGCATTTACAATTAATATATTAATTATCTAATAAATAAATATCATTTATGTTTTCAAAATGATAAAGTCTGTTTATTAACGATCACGAAAGATTTTATAAAGTTTAAAAATACAAATTCAACGATGTTGATTGTGCGTTGTAGCATGAATGGCCACGAATAAATCTGTTGTTGGAGCGATAAATTATTAGGATTAATTTCATTCAAATTAACAACTTATGCGTGGCTGATTTTTGATTTTAAACTTCATTAAGTGTAACAAAAATTTTCAGGCCAGTTTATGAGCGCAACCAAAGAGTTCATTATAAGTAGAATATGTTTTATTATGGTACATTTCATGTTTCATTGAAATTTTAAATAATAATATGTTGAAATTAAAATTTTAATCTGATTATTTATGTTCGTTAGTTGAAAATAAATAAGATATTTCAATTTTTTTTTTGTATTTAATTTATGATTGTATTATGATTGTATTATGATTAAATTTTTACTATATTTAATTTATGATATGCTTATTTTCGACAATTATATAACATATATTATTAGTAGATTCGTATGTCCCTTTCATGAGTATTATTGTGTTTTCACTTGAATTACACGTTTAGTAGGCTGTATAATACTGCATAGTCTGCTATAGAATATATATATATATATATATATATGATAAGCAATACATAACTTACAATCCATTATACATATGTGAATGACATCATATCGGAAACAGACAAAATAATAATGTATAACAACTAAACAACTAATTAACCTAATTTTCTTATATATATATATTTCACCAATTACATCATATGTAGTACATCAGTTATATATATATATATATATATATATATATATATATATATATATATACTTGCATATATATGTGTAAAAGGAATTTTCATGATGTTACTATGTTACTCTACCACTGTTTTGTTTTGTAACATTAATAAAACCATAAATTAACACACACACACGCACGCACACACACACACACACACACAAATATATATATATATATATATATATATATATATATATATATATATATATATATATGCATGCACATAAAATTTCAATAAACACAAATCTAATAATTTTACAGGAAGTAGATGTAGGGGAGAGTGTTGTACCTTTGGATATTGGTAATTTTTAAAAGCCTATTGGCAATATCAATTTTTTTTTCTGAGTGTTACTCTAAGAAATAGATAGAAACACAGAAAAATACAGCATAAAAAACGCTGAACACAGGACTTATTGAGTGAAAGAAAATTTCACAACTTAAAAGTAAATATTTATCGCATTCTAATTTCGATTATAAATAATGTTTTTAAAACCATTCTACCTTATTTTCAATAGCTATTGAATAGAAGATTTTTAAATCTTTTGGTTATGAGAAAGTAATAATACTGTAATTCGATTAACCACCAGTTTGCTTTTATTTAAACCGCGTAGTGGTTGTAACATGGGGCAGTAAACCATATTGTACGTTGGGACATGTCCCAAGGAACAGCTTATGTCATACACATAGTACTCAATAATTTAGGTATTGTTTCAGTATAAAAAACTTTTAGTATGTTTTAATATAACATTCTGATAACAAAAAAAAATGTAATATAAAAATTAATAAAATTTTAGTATATTTTATATATGCATATCCAATAACTAATTTATTCAACTCAAGTATTAAGTAAAGCTGTTGAATCTACAATAGTAAATGCACATATGAATTAACAGTTGTACGTGTAGCCTGTTCGGCTTTAGAATCTCAAGATGTGACATAAACAATGCAATTTATTTAAGAACCAATTAAGTCTTTAGGCTAAATGAAACAGTGTTTTGTTAGAGGGAATTTTTACTTGATTTTCTTCTATTCCAATCTTTTGCAATTTGTACAAGTGGTTTGTTTGTAATAATATGCCATTCACTTAATATTTTGTCATTATTTTGTTTGAAAAATTTAAGAGAAAATGTTACAATGCATTTTAGTTTTGTATGTAAAAAAATGAGACATTTGCTTCGACTTTTTATTTTGTAGAACTTTTGTAAGAGATGTGGGGTATTATTTAAATATTTTAGTCCTTCTTTGTTTCTTTACAATTATAAAACTTAGAAATTTAAGTAAGCTTTTAGTGATAAATAATCAGTTGAATATGCATGTTAGGTTGAATAATTTAATACTTATTATAAATTTAGCGTTTATATTAGACACAAAATAACTCAAAAAATAGATACAAAATAAGTCAAGTAAGTAACTCAAAAATTAATAAACTGAAAATTTTTCACATATTAGAAAATATAAAATATATTCTTGGCAAAACGGTTAATCCTGATATTTTTATTGTACGTATATCTATCTATCTATCTATCTATCTACCTATATATATATATATGTATATATATATATATATATATATATATATATATATATATAAATCACATACACATTTTCATCATTTTTTATGTACGGTATTTACGTTCATTTGTTTATATTTACGCAGATTTTCTTTTATAATTTTTTTTACATTTTTAGAGGCATTCAAATGAATTTATTTATTTACTGTTTTTTTTCTATGTTTATTATTATTATTATTATTTTTGATGTTCTATATTTAATATTAAAGAGTTCTTTATTATTTTATCATACTTGCAAATTTATCTAATCTTAAATAGACTTCTGTTATCCTGCAGAAAAATTGTAGTAAACATTTTTTATTTTCTAATGCGAATAGATATTAAATTTCATTATTTGGAAAACTTATTTATAATTTTTAAAAGTGTTTCAACATAATGTATAGTCATGTGAATTGGAAAATATTAAAAATGTATTTTAAATGCATTTATACGTGAAAATGTTGCCACACATATGAATAAATCAATTTAATTTAGTGTATATGCCAGCTTAAAATTTAAAAATTCTTCTACTGTTTTTTCTGTATAAAAAACTGAACAGAAAAAGGCAATATTATTAAGCAGATTTTAATTACAAATTTCAAATATATTTTCTTTGAATATTCTTTTACTCTACAAAATAAAATGCCATCACATTAAAAAACGAGTGACTTGTTACTTGAACCATGATATTTTGAATAATAATCTCTGACGTAAAATAATAATAATAATACTAATTACAAATAAAATAAAATAAGAATTTTTACTTTATTCTTTTTTGAATTTATATTCATAATAATCTTTCATGAAATTTGATGCATGAATACGTAATGTATGAATACGTAAAAAAAAAAAAAAAAAAAAAAAAAAATCTGTTAATGGATATGTTTTGTTTATTTTATATATATATATATATATATATATATATATATATATATATATATATATATATATATATATATATATATATTTGAGATATAAAAGAAAATTACAAATAATAATAATAATAAAAATAATAATAATTGATTTTACTCATATTTACATATATTTTAACATATATTCGCTGTGAAAAATAACGGTAGTTTTTTCAGCAGAAACAAATGCAAAAGAGTCTCTCTTTAAAGATATTTCTGCTGTAAATTGTCTTACTTAATAGCATAATGCACAGTCAATATGGGTTACAGCAAATTCTAGTGTAAAACGTACCGTTATTGTTTACAGTATGGATTAAAATTTCATGAAAAGTGCATTAAAGTTTTTTTTTTTTTTTTTTCTATTATTCATTTTTTTTTTACTTTTAATTAAAAACCTCATAGACATTTATTGAATATATCAAAAAAAAAAAAATTATAATTTTTGTTTGGAATATCTCAAACGTAATTTGTTTCTAACATATTAAGGAACCATTTATTTATGAATTGCAGCCGTAATTCTAAAAATATTTTTATTTGATTATTTTGCTTTGTAATTCTAAACTAATCACATGCAAATGATATACCTCATAAGCTAAAAACCTCACTGCTCCAAACAATTAAAGTACATTGTAAGTCCTGTAGAAAATAACGGTATAAGATTTTTTTTTAAGATAATGGAAGAAGAGAGTCACAAATGAAAGTTTTTCACATTTTCAAGCATTGCAATAGGCAAATTTTGAATTTTACGTCGACGTTTTGGCGTCAGTGAATAAAATTTGACATTGACTTTCAACTTAATTAAAGACAATGCGGAAAAGAAGGATCCACATTCTATAAGAGCATTGTTTTTAAAAATGCGATGTTTCAACGAAGTCATGTAAGAGATTGAGAAGCTTGCAGAGTTTTTGGTCGGTGAGGCAAGAGGGGGGTGGGCAAACCCAAGCCGAAGTAGCACGGGTTCACTAAGTGTCATTTCCAAGATCTGAAACTTTTTTTTGAAATGGAGGCCAAAGATCAGGGAAGCTCGTATACATGCAACAATGCCCAGTAAAGATCGATGTTTAAAGCTAAAGTTTCGGAGACACCGAAATATGAAGGCTAAATTTCTTCAGCAACACCTTCCTCGGCTAATGACAACACAGTTTCGATTTAAACTGTCCGGAACCGGCTCCGTGGCGTAGGAATGGGTCTCAGTATCTCAATTTTATATCGGTGACCAATCAGAGTTCCATTTTGAATGGTATGTAGGTCGGTATGCCCATCAGTGGAGATGCCAGCTTAGACCGTCAGATCCTCGCCGCAGTCTGACACTTCTGTGTACGAACGCAGACTTGTTTCTGGTGCTATGTACTCTCCAAATGAAAGTACAGCTGATACCATGAGAAACATAAAAACGGGACTACATTATATATATATATATATATATTATAGTGCGTTAAACTAATTTTTCGGGCTCCCAACTTTCCCTAAATTCTTTGTAAGACCATGTGATAAGATAGAATAAAGTTACAATGAAGAGTTTAATAAAATAAGGGGAAAGTAAATTATTATTTTATAGTTATTTATAATTATAAACCAAGCTTAAATAAGCTAAAATAATCTGTATATATTAAATTTTAAAATAATTTATGAGATTAAAAATAATATATATAAATATACACCTAATTTTAACAACAATCTGTTATAGTTGTTTTTTAATATAGCTATTAAGAGTGAGTAGAGATGGCTTATTTTCTGCACTGAAATGTTTATATATATATATATATATATATTTAAATTAAGCAAACGAATGATTTTATTAATTTATTAAATTTTTAAGTGTGCTCTGTACCCTGTCACTATCAAGAAAACGTTACTACAACACTCATACAAATAAATAATATATATATATATATATATATATATATATATATATATATATATATATATATTTATTTATATATATATATATATATATATATATATATATATATATATGCAAAATAATCAAAACCAGAGGAAAATTTAATCATAAAACACATGAGGGCATTCATTAGGGGAGCTCCCTCATGTAGGGAAAGGAATATGATAAGTTTCTGACGAAACGCTAGTAATTTAACCAAAAACACGTTTCTAGCCCCAAACGTCTCACAGATGGAAGCAAGACTATACAGCAAACGAATTTTAATTAATACATAGCATAAAAAGCAATTAAATTCAGAAATAAAGCACAAAATATAATACATCAATTTAAAATACAAGAATACAAAAATATATATCAATATAAAGTACAAGAATATAAAAATATAAATATAAAAAAAATATAAATACAAAAAAAGAAAAAAAAGTTGCTGAAATTATTGTTGTTTTCAGCTTTTTCCCAACGCTACGGGGTAGCCCATCTGCGCAGCACTAGTGCGGCGTAAAACGCAACCAACCAACCAACCAACCCTATGCTACGGGAGGCGGAAAATAATCTAAAACGCTACCACTAGTGTTACAAAGAATGATATGACGACTCTCGGGCTAGCGATACAATTTTATTTCTCAATACGGAATCAGACCCCGGATCTTTACGCAAGTCATGAAGTCTTCTAATTTTTTCTAATACCCTAAGTGGCGTTACACTTTTGAGTTACAAAAAGGTTTACGAGTAAATGATGGTTTGATATAGTTAGATGTATTTTAAGCATATATTAACAGACAATTGGCTGAAAGTTCGTAAGTACTATAAAGTTTGCACAGTCTAACTCGTTTGTACAAATTCGAAAATATGCACACTCAGAAATTGGTCATGGGAACCTCGATATTTCTTAAATAAATGGCATTATTTCTTATATAAAAAATGGCATTTTGGTTAGTTTTCAGCATGTCGTTGTCTGTGTGCATTTTTATTCGAATATTAATGAAAATTTACAGAATCAATTTTCCATGTGATCATAATAAATGAGGACATTTTTCGTCTCAAACATCACCAAAATCACGTATTCACTAGAAAAGTTGTATATTCTAACTTGATTTATTTATTTAATAGTGCGTACGTAACAGCAACGCCAAATCTTAACTAGCATCCAGTTTTGGTACTTTTTTTGAGGAAAAATTCTTCTCATAACTTCCATAGTCTAGATATAGAAATTCGTGTCATTTCATTGGTTAGTTTTAGTAGAAGTTGTCTCTACAAAAAAAAAAAAAAAAAAAAGTTGATTCGTGTTAGCCCTGTATACATTTTCAGATTGTTGTTAAAAATCGGTCTAATCAATAATAAATGAAAGCTGGGAATTAACAAAATATCTTATTTCGTTTTATAGAAAAAAAAAAAAAAGTTAAAAATTATATTCATGAAACAACTATCAAAAATAAAAAATAATAAAAAAAAAAGATTTCAAAATTTAATTCATGTTACCAAAATAGAAAAAGAAAACATTTATAAAACTTATTGAATACAGATTTTACTTTTAATCCTTTAATCTATAATTATATGATAATAAAGATCAAAGAATTTTTTCTCCTTATTTTTCATTCACAAAGTGAAAAGGAAAGCGATCTAGAAACCGTTGCTGAAATAATAAAAAAAATATTAAACTTTTTTCTCGGTGTTTTAAAAAAAAGTATAATGCGAAGAATGGAGTATATATTTAGCTTATGATCCCAACCGCTCCTCTATTTCTTTGTACGGAGTGTATTATTGAGATTTTTAAATGCTTATAAATCTGTATTTGAAAATACCTCATTTATTAAATTAGACATGTTTTATTTTTAACATGTTTGAGTAAACATAATATTTTATCACGGTATCATATATTTTTTTAGAGTGTTATCATACTTTTTTACTGAATATTTTATATACGTGATGATTAGATATTTATCAGGGTATATAATTTGTTTCTAATGTAATGTGACCAGATGTTTTCTTTTTTAGAAGACAGTCTCCTATTTTGAAGGTATTTTCTAAATTTTGCAAAAATTGTTGTAGAGAATTTTTTTTTAATTAAATTCATTATATTAATTGTGTTCATTTTTGAATAAATAAATAAATAAATATTAATATTAATAAAATACATCTCTATAGGCTGATTGTAATAATTTTAAACTATTTTCAATTTTAAAGGTACGCTAATCTGGTAACTGTATTC
Source organism: Salticus scenicus (assembly GCA_963930645.1). Lineage (NCBI taxonomy): Eukaryota > Metazoa > Arthropoda > Arachnida > Araneae > Salticidae > Salticus > Salticus scenicus. The sequence goes on along the minus strand of OZ005654.1, from coordinate 67,625,958 downwards.
TAATGAGTGCAGAAATCAATAACATTATTAGAAAATGTTAAATTGTTATAAATATTACTTATATTGTAATTGTTATTCGGCTTAAAGAAATGAACACATTTAAGAATATAAGTTCATGTTATATATTATCATCTATACTGCTGAACTTAGCAATTATTAGCATTTATACCAAACAATTTTTAGTTCTTTTGGAGATGTCTTAGACCGTCGCCAATTACCCATAACGCAGTACCATTGCGACGTTAAAACCAATCCACAGTCTAGCCAAAAGATTTTTATTATAATTACACACCAATATTGATACATATATTCTTGATAACAAAATGTCTCATGATATGTAGTGCACATTTTGTGATTGTTTGTTATATTGTATCATATCTCTAAATAATATTTCATTGAATATTTATAATGGTTTAAGAAATAATCTATTGGAAAATTTATTTTTTTTTAAATTTAATAAAGTTGCATTTTATAGAAATAAAAGTATTTCATAATGTAACTGAGAAAACTAATTTATTTCTACACTGCAGATATTAGTTTAAAACATTTTGTTGAAAACTGTGATTACGACAGAATTTCGTTATATCAGAAATTGGTCAAATGTTTTACTTCAAATTTTCCAGATTAGGTAGTTTACATTTTGATACTGTAAATTATTGTCTTAAAAAACAAAAATTAATAAATAATAAATAAATAAATAAATAAAATAAAATAAATAAATAAATAAATAAATTTTCTTTAAACTCTGTAAAAAGTTAATAAGAACAAAACTTGGAATAAATGCCATACAATGCATGAAATCGCAACATAATTTTTTTTATAATCTCTAAAATGGTCTCTCTCAGATATATTTACCAGGTTATTATTAGAGATATAGGAAAATTAGTAAGATTATTCATGTCGATTTTACATATTCAGACGTGTAGTAATGAAATTAAAATAAAACTAAAGCGAAAATAATAAAATTGCGTAGTCTTTATCCTTGGTAAAACAATTTCATTGTGTAGAAAAAAAAATCTTACTGTAGCATAATACAATTATAAAAAGACGATCGATCCACGCTTACAGTTCACAAAGATAATATGATAATGCCTTTAAAAACCTTAAAATGAAGAAATGGTAACAAACCTTAATGACAAATTTCTAAGTTTATCCGTGCAGCACGTTCGTATAATAACATACATTTCAGATATATTTTAATATTTATTTTAATTTCTATATAACAGATAAATACACACACACACACACACACACACACACACACACACATATATATATATATATATATATATATATATATATATATATATATATATATATAAATATCCCATTGAAAAGCAAAACCGAACTCATATTTAAACATAAAATTCAAGAATCAAACAAATCAACAAAAACTTATCGAAATTAACAAACTAAAACCAAATAGAGTACGAAAAATATCTTTAACATAAACCAAAACTAAAAATGAAGCAGAGCGAAATTAAAATTAATATGGAGACAGGCGGCATGGCTTACAACATGCACTGCAGGGTTAAACTAGTTTTACGCATGGAACGTTCCCCTCACCTGTCAAGACCAAATGAAAAAACTCATGAAACCAATTCTCTAACCCATCCTTCCTTTCAAACAACGTTTTCAGCTCAGTACTCTTTTTATACTGATTCACGAATTGGTACGTCATACTTTTCACCAAATCTCTATGGAAACCCTGAGCTATGCTCTGACGACACCATTTTACCATATCCTCAAACATCTCTTCCAAGTCTGAATTTAATCTAGCAATACGTATTAAACCATTCTAAATACATTCTTTTTAACTGAAATATGTACGTTAGATGTAAAATGCATTAGCTTTATTGTTTTAAAATTAAAGTCTTTTCTTTTGTCATAAATTCTAGTTACCAAATTGTCATTCTCTAATTTTATATTTACGTCTAAATAATTTATGTTTTTCCAATTCATTGAGGAGGGTTCTAGATTTAAATTCTTAGGGTGGTACTGAAAATCAATATTAGTATTTTCACCATTCAACCTTATCAATACTAGGTCATCGATATATCTACAACATAAAGTTTCTCTGTTTAAACTATTGTTCTTTTCATAAATATGTAAGTAGATATCAGCTAGTATAGAGCTGCAGCTCCCCCCCCCCCCATTGGGATTCCGAAAACTTGTTTGAACACTTTATTTCCCTCATACAGATAGATCTCTTGAACAACGAACTTAAACAAATTAACGAAGAATTCTTTATCACTTTCTTTATTACTATATTTATTATAAAATTCTATGACTTTTTCCTGTAAATCTGTTAAATCAATAGTATTATAAAGGTCTGAAAAATCGTAGGCATATAGGCTGGTAATTTTATTTGACTTAGTTATTCTAGTTAAGTAACCCAATAACTCACAACTATTTTTTATTATAAAAGATTGTTCTCCCAATAGCATTTTTTCAAACATTTCACTCAAAACCTTCAACAACTTTTTATTAGGTGATTCAAGATACGTTCCATAACCATAAGTCACCACTCTAAATTTCACAGGATTTTTATGAAACGTTGGCACTAATATTAAATATGGGAAACTTTGACTTTTCTGTTTCCTTTTTAGCTTTTTATAAAATGCCTTAACCCTATTCTCAATAACTGTAACTTTCGAATTAATAAGCTCATAATTTTTTGTATTATTATAACTTTCGCTTAAAATCTCACCATACAGTTTTTTATAAATTATTGCATAGCTTGTATTAGCTTTATCAACATAAGTTACTATAAACTTCTCCCGAAGTTCTTTAATTGATTTCATTAGTTCTAAATATTTTTCATGTGAAACAACATCACCATCCCTCACATATTCTCTCTTTAAATCCTTAAAAATATGATATTTCCATTCTTCGAAAACAGTATATGGTAAATTATATTTGTACATCATTTTTTGTATAAATATTTCTATATTAGAATTAAGCCGTTTTATTGCGGCACTTTTTGTTTTCATACGCTTAATTCTGTATTTAGTACCATATTCCATAAGTCTTCTCAACTCTTCGTCCTTTATAACTTTCAAATTCCCCGTAATGACATGTCCATAATCTTTATTTACATAATCCATATATATCTCTTCACGACAATTACATACACTTTCATCAACACTCAGCTTTAAATTTTTTGCGTAATCATTATAATTAAATACAATGCGCCCCTATTGTTTGTCATATCTAAATGCCTTAACGATTTTTAACTTTCCTACTGGTAGAAGATTATTGTATTTATTTAATAATTTATTAAAGTTAACATCTTTGTAATGTTCCCTCATGTAATCCAATACACAATAAATTTTCTCAACTCTGTTCTCTTGACATATCTTTAACTCACAAAACTTTTGTAATTTCTGTTTTTTAATTCTATATCTCAAAAGATCCAAACCCAAATCCACATTCACTTTTCCTGCATTAGATTGCAAAAATCTTAATATATCTGGAATTAGTTTCTTTTTCATGTTAAATACAATTCCTTTAATAGCCTTAACACTATTTTTATTATCACAGTTAACTATCGCATTCTCAATATCTTTACAAGTATTTAACTTTCTAGACCTATATTTGTTTTTTTCTTTCACTTACTCGTCCTTTCTCTATGTATTCACATCCAATGTCTTTATATAGTTTTTCATAAATGGAATCATCCATATTTTTAGAATTAAAGTTTTTTATTACATTACTTTCATTAAACATAACATTTAAACCGTATGGATATATCGTACCATATCTTATCATCATATCATTTTCACAAATTAATCTTTCCAATTTATTTGGAACTATTTTCAGAATAGATATGCTTATATTTTCTATGCCATGTTCTGCAAAATGTTTAATTTCAATGTCCTGATCTTCTTTTTTACTTTTAAGGTTCCTAATTTTACATTTATGATTATTGAAACGTATATTTATTTGATTAGATGTCTCTCCAATATATAACCTGTCACATAAATTGCATCTTAATTTATATACACAATTAAAAACTTTACAGAATTTCAAACTTTTTTTTTCCTCCACTTTATCTTTTTCCTCCAACTCAGCACAAATGCACACTTTACACCTTTTGTCATTACACTTAAACAAACTCATTTTGTTTACATTAGAATCTTTTTTAAATTTCTTATTATAGAACCAACGTGTTTTATACACTTTACCGTTATCTAATTCAACTTTTTCACTCACATTCTTATTTGATAAATCTCTACTGAAATTCCGATTATATATATATCTAGTCTTATAATTCGTGTTACATTTATTTACCTCCTTTAACACAAAATTAGCATATTTTTTTCCCTTTTTCTCTTTTTGTATTTTTTTATTTTTTTTCTCCCCCCTGGTTCCCCGCAACATATTTCCATTTACCATCTCATCGCAACGAACATTACAATTTAAAAAAGCCATGCTACTATAATTCCTATACTTATGGTTGCTTTTTAACGATCCGCTCCCCACCATATATACTATATATATATATATATATTCTGAGCATTAATATCATAAAAGTTTTACGTGAGTGGATCTATGCATAGTGACCATTACAATATAAAAATAATAATATATATTATAGGAAATTTATAAGTTAATCTTTCAGCATAAAATATAAATGTAGTTTCATTTTATTATTCAATAAATTTTAAACATTTATATAGTTATTTTATTTTTAAAGCAATACAGTATCATTTCCTGAAATGAAACCGTAAAATAAATAAATAAATAAACAAACAAATAAATAATAAAAATTGCTGAAATACTTCCCTTATCTGATATTTAGCTGTAAAAAAAATGTGCATAAAGGAGTATTTGTATGCATACCCCCCCCCCTTTTTTTTTGTGAAAAATTTCTGTTGGCAAAAGTTTAAAATCTTATTTCAAATCACACCTCACTTACTATTTATCAAGATGTTTATTGTGTGCATTTTTATTTGGCAAACACAACAACAAAAAAAAAAAAAAAAAGAGAGAGAGAGAGAGAGAGAGAGAAAGAAAAGAAAGAAAGTTCAAATCTCAAATCGAACTCTTACTCAATAGCAACAACGTTTTAGATAGAGGATACTACTGGAAATAGTGCACTATAACAGTGCAATATAACACGTGTTCTGTCTATCTGCAAAATACTTTTCAAATATCTTGGAGCAATACTTCAGCATGAATAAGTCATTTGAATAAACGGATCGTGTAAAAATTAAAATGATTTTATCCATATATCTTAGAAATCTATAAATGCAATTCATTTCCTGAAATAACAGTAGTTTTACTTTTAGAAAGTTTTATTATTAAGTTTTATTACATTTTATTTTATCAGAAAGTTTTATTATTATTATTATTATTATTATTTAAAAAGACAAATTTTAGAATCCCTTACTAGAGGAAATTGTTTGTTTGATGGAGAATGATTGTATGATTATAATGGAAGTATTTAAACTTGTCTTAATTAATCATTTTATTAGCTATTCTACGTAGAAGAATATATATATATATATATATATATATATATATATATATATATATACACACACACATATATATATTCGCATGGAAAAAATGGTAAATACATCTTTACAAGCCTTAATCAAATAATATGAAGAATAAAAATTATTAATAATAAAAATATTAATAATAGTCTTATATACTAAATTTCATCGTAAATAATAAGCTAATTTTGGCAATACAATTGAAAATATGTTCGGTTTTACATTATTAAAGAAAGTGTAGAAATATTCGCATAAAACTAAAAACTAATTTAACTAAATTTAAATTTGAATTTTATCATTTTCCAAAACTTCGGTTTACAAAATAAGATTTCTTTGATCTAAGAAAATTCGTTTAAAATGCATAAACGATATTTTTTAATGTCCTTAATTATATAAGGCTAATTCTTTCTTTTGAACATTTATTAATAACATTTATATATTTTTGCATAAGAAAAATGAAAAAAAAAAAAAGAAATATAAGTAATTTTTTAGTCCTCCGTCTTTGACAAAAAATTGTTTTGAGTTAAATATATCAAAATACATAAGTCCTATTTTTTTTAAGTTTTTCATGCTACATAATTTGTTACTTTGACAAAAAATATTTCGCATTTATTCTACATGAAAAACAAATCTAAATTTGTGTTTCAAAAAAAAAAAAAAAAAAAAAAAAAAAAAAAAGTATAAATTTTCGTATTTTTATTTTTTAAAATTCTAAGCAATGTAAACACATTTACAAATTCTTCATATTATAACGGAAATTTTAATTAATATGCAAAACTTTTTACGCTGATCATTATTTCACATTTGAAATCATAATGGCAATAAATATTTTTGAGCAAAAAAGAAAAAAAAGAAAAAGAAAAAACTGAAATAATGAAAAAGGGAATTGCAATTTAAAATGTTAGAGTTTAAAATGTTAAATGTTCTTTTTTTCTGGAATTACATGTTTAAACAAATGCATTTTTTTATTTACATTATTTATTTGTTTAATATACTCGATTTTTAATCTTATTCCCTAATCGTAATTTTACAATTTATATTAGAGTAGAGTCAATTTTTAGTTTGTATTCAGAATAAAGGAAATAACACGTATTTAACAATATGTAAGGTAGACGTAGCGCCGGGTTGAGGAGATAAAGGTTGCCGTAGGAAATCAGTATTGAAGGTTATAAGTGTCGAGTTCGGATTAAAATGTTGGTTGAGGGTTGGTAAGTCTCGCTGGATTCAGCATGGCGACGTTAAAGGTGACGTAATAAGATTGAAAGTATCGAGTAGAGGTAATTTTAGGTAAGCATGGGGTGTCTTAAAGGTAATTAGGATCTACGTAGATTCGGAAAGATCAATGAATATGGTTAGCTACAAAGACGTAGCAGGTTGAAATGAAGCAAAAGATGTTGTCTATTTTGAAGGAGTTTAAATAATCAGGTATTTGCATCATGAAGTGTGGCGTATGGAGTAGCGGATATTATGAGAGAGTGGTGTATGAAATAGTGGATATTATGAGAGACTGATGTATGGAGTAATGGATATTAAGCGAGAAGTTAGTGGAGAGTGCATTATACTTGTGAATACGGAGTAGTTAGATCGAATATTGTTCAGCCGTGACGAGAGAAGTTTAGAAAGCCAGTTTTGTATGAAGATTAAGTCTTAGCGTAAATTTACAATATGGAAGTTGTTGAACGCAAACAACACTCTTAGATTGCCGAAAGTTTATGATAAGCCCTCGGATTAAAGCTTCAAAAGCTTCAACTATTTATTTATAATATTGTTCGTAATTTATCTAAGTTAATAAATTCTGTGAGTTCTTTTAAAACCCTCGCCGTCCTTTTAAAATAAACTTTGCTAAAATAAACTTTGATGATTTCATAAGTAAACTTTCCTAATTGTCCTTTAAGCTAAACATTTCTTACAATGCGTTTTGTAGAAGCCAGTGCACAAACCTTACAAATATTTTTGCATACCAATGTTTTTTCTGACATACGCCGTTTAAACCAAGCCACATTTTATTTATTTTTTTTTTTTAAGTTTATTTTTTTAATACTATAATTAACTAATATGTAAAAAAAAAGCTTGATATAAAAATATACTTAAATTAAAATAAGTATAATTTTAAAGAAAAATTCTAAAAACATTAATGGTGAAAACTGAATATTTTTGACTATTTGTTTCTTATTCACAGGGTGATTATAATTAAAATTACGATTTCAAAACGCTATAATTTTAAAACTACTTATCATAGCGATTTGATATTTTACAAGAGCACTCGTGAGGAAATGAAATTTTGTTGGGGGAGGGGGGGAGGAGAAAGTAGTTCCAACATGTTCTTATAGATGGCGCTGTCAGAGTAATGATCTGTAATTAAAAAAAAAAAAATGTTGCTAGTTTAGAAGAAGATAAACTTATTAGGAAAATTTCGGAAGAGAAATCGGCTTATGAAAAAAAAAAAAAAAAAGTTACAAGGAATGTTCTACTGCCAAGTTTGAATAATCAGAACTATGTAACAATCTGAGAAAAAGGATTGTAGAAGACGCCGCGAAATTTAATTGTGATAGGATTCAGCAAGCAATTGAATAAAATAATAGTCTGGAGCAGTGTTGTCGGATTGGGGACATTTTTTATTCAATAGTCTCCAACAGATTTGTGAAATGATACTTGATGTGTATAATAGATGATTAATCTTCGAAGTGATTAAGAAGCAGTCACAATTAATATTTAGTGGTGGGTATTGAATACAGTCCCAAATCTCGCGACACTGGTCTGGAGACGGCAAAGAGAAATCTGATACTTTGTAGGCAAGTAATTCTAGCTTTGAAGAGAAAAGGTGAAAATATAATTCGGAATCAAGAGAAAAATCTAAAAGAGGTTGTAAATTATTATTCAGAATTGTACAGTGCAGTAGAACAAATGGCGAAGTTTGAAAACACGAAAGCCAGTAAAAATAAAGACGTAATAAAAATAAATAAAAATAAAAACTCTTGAGTTGCAACAATTTGTAAAATGAAAAAAAATAAAAATAAATAAAAATAAACTTACACTTATTTTATTATTTTTAATCCCTTGCACAAAACATCAAAATTGTGATGTCATGTCTCCGGATCACCAAATGGAGTAAATCTCAAGCGGACGCCAATTTCCAGATATCTAGCATTAGCTTAGCTAAAATTCATACAGCAAAAATATCTCTTATTCTCTCTATCACCTCAGTGGAAATTAAAGTTTGTCGTGGCCTGTCTTTGAATTACCACTAGGTTTTAATATTTTATGGTTGCCAATTGCGCACGGCATAGATCGAAACCCGCATTAAAACCACACATATTCATTTTTCGTATTCTCGTTTCTAATGGAATTGTTGGTTCGTCGACATAACGCCCAACATCAACGGTTATTCCTAAATGGTTCAAAATGTTCGGATTTGTTAAATAATGTTACCTAGAATTTCGTTTGTTATTGTATCTAATTATTCAGTACTGATAGGAAGTAGTGTACAGATTCCTTATACTATTGCTGCGAATTAAAATTCTCGAAACATCATTACGATTTTTGGAAGAATGGTCACTTTCTTTTGGCGATAATTGCGTTGGTGAAAGTGGAAACCTGTTTGGTGTAAGTGGAAAATTGGTCTGGCGGTAGAGAAACCGGTTTAGCGAATTAATTGGTGGATTTGTGGGGATGTGATGTCCGGGAACCACACAGGCTACTACTCCAATACCTATTAAAATATATAAATAATCTATCTAGTCAACGTTAATCTAATCTATCACTAAAGTGCTCAACTGCATGAGAAGATCATTTGGATATCAATTAGAAAGTTGAAAATCTAAATTTATTTCATCTTCATATAAACTATAAATGAAAATCCCAAGATGCAATTGCGAAATTGGCGCTTTTTGGAGAATATTGCAGGCATTTTTTTTTTTTTTTTTTAGTTTTTACATAACAACTCAGCTGTACTTCAGGAAAATACTAATTGCAACAATATCTTATATCATATTTAAAAAAAAAGTCGACAATTAGCACTTAAAATAATCTGGTGTGTCACTCACATGACTTTCTCTTACCCTGAAATTTAATACTATAAATACAGGTTGCAGATTAAGAGGTAATATAACGAGTACTGTTATGTAAACCTGTGTTAAAAAATTCAAATTAGGCTTCGTAAGAGTTTTATATGACTATTAGTTCTGTGTGAGTGGGGCTAAAGGCCCCCTCAACCCCACATTTCATTAATGCACCTACATTTATATAGAATTTAATTCGGCTATTAAAAAAAATTTCTGTTTAAAAAAAAAAAAAAAAAAATGAAATTATTATTTAAAAATATTATGATAATGCAGACGATTTCCATATTAGAGAAGTAGTATAACACTAAATATCCAAAATAAGTCCGTTTTAATCTCAATATTTAAAAAAAAAATCGATAACTTTGTTTTAAATTATCGCAGATCGATGGTTCAACCATTCGTTTTAAAGGTATTGGCGAGCTCTTTTGAAAGATACCCATCATTAAAATTTACTCTCCTCGAGGGGGGACTCCCCCCCCTCAGTAGGGGGGGACGAGGCTCCTGCACACAGAATTTTTTTTTCCCAGTTGACTATCTCTATTACAAAAAATATATATTCGTTTCATTTGGTTTAGTGCAGTCTATAGATGTTAAACTCTACTTACTTGCAATTTCCCCCCATAAACATAATGTATTTGAATACTTTTGAGTGTCCCTGTACACGAACCATTTGCTTGATCTTAACGAAATGTTTAGTGTATCATCCTTATATGATACACATTTATAATACCAAGTTTGAACTTACTGCCATAATTATTTTTTGAGATATGCTGATAACAGACAGACAGACACACACAGACACACAGACATACACACAGACATACACACAAACCATTTGTTAAAAACATGATTTTCGTATTCAGGGGACTCAGAACATGTAAATACAACAAAATCTCGCGTTCGAAAGTTTGACCCCAAAACAATAATTTCTCTACCTTATGAGTAAGAGAAAGTAAAAAGACTCCTTTTCAGTCACATAATGGTACGTTTTGTTGACACTTTGTTTAACGATAATTTCTCATTTATAGTGCATTTTTTTTTACTTCAGCATATGTATTTCATACCTGACTTTGTGAACACTGTAAACAATATGTCCTATTTGCTACGAGAAATTCTCTGTAATTTGAGAAAAAACGTTTTGACAACGTAATGTTTTCGTAAATTACGCGTATTTTCTCTAATTACAGAGAAATTCTGGCAGCAAATATTACATCATCTCTGATCATCTGAAGATATGAATTAATGTTTGTCCCATTCATTTAACATTAGCATCCTCATTTTTTGACAGCTTATAACTCTATGAAACATTGAGCAAAATATATAAACTATACCATTTTCCGTGATGATTTGATCCAAAGAATTCAAATAAATTATAAAAAATGAGGGTTACCATTGAAAAAGAAGTTGATACCAGTTATAATATGTAGGCAACCCCTTAAGCAAAATCTATATCATTATAAACTAGACGTTATTCTAAATCGATTGGTACCAATGATATGTTTCTGCGACAACTTATGGCGAAATTAGGTAGGTGGGGGGAGTGGCTGTACAAAATATTTCGTATAAACTTATCCTTTGGATGAATTGCACAGTTTCAATCAGACACTTAATTCACAGAGAAAAAAAATATATACCGCTTTCACCTAGAGCGAATAGGCGGTCCTTTTCTAAATCCCTAAACTAGAAATATTGATTTCCGAGGTATAAGGCACGCCAATACACTGAGAAAAAAAATATATACCGCTTTCACCTAGAACGAATAGGCGGTCCTTTTCTAAATCCCTAAACTAGAAATATTGATTTCCGAGCTATGAGTGTAAGGCACGCCAATACACTGAGAAAAAGTTCTATAACTGAACTCTATAATCGAAATTGTTGCTCTAAAAAAAATAGTTCCATGTCATCCTTAAAAATTTCTTATAAAAATTTTTTCTAGTCCCATTCGAAAGCGAATTCTAAAGACCTCTATTAGAATTCTTGAGCGTTTGCCTATCGAGGACATACCTATTTCAAAGTAGCTAAAATAAATGTGAATACAAGGGGCGGGTTTCAACAGCTAAAATCTTGGTTTATGACAGAATTCTAGAAAACTAAGTGAGAATTTCTCGTTATACAAAATATTCAGAATATTGTTTCAACACCTAGAAGTGTGCAGACTAGAAATTCTCGACTATTTCAACTATTCAATTTATTGGCGTGCCTTATGCGCACATCTCGGAAATCTATATTTCTAATTTATGGATTTAAAAAATGACCATTTAGTCATTCTAGATGAATGCGGTATATATATATATATATATATATATATAAATATATATATTCTCGGTGTTTGAAATTTTAAATTTTACTAGTCATGAGATATTATATACTGAGCCAGAAATGTTTAGTATCTTATTTATTTATTTTTATTTATTTATTTATTTTTTTTATTTGTTTCGTAACTCAAAAAGTTTTTTTTTCGACGTTATGAATAGAAGAGAATATTTCATAACATACATCGTGCTACACTAAAAATGTATTTAGGATTTCTACATTATGACCTCATCCAAAAATATAGTAGTTTTGTAAGACTTTATTGATAATTCATTGGCGTTACCATAGTTTTCTTTTAAAACTTATTCTCTAAAAATTGCGTTTTATTTAGTCGTGAAGATATACACTATCTGCGTATGAAACATATACAAATATACGAAATCTGAGTACATTTTGTATATACATACGTATGTATATATACATATGTACAGTCGGTAACAAAAGTGTCCGAACACTAGCAAAAATTCCTATGTAAAAAAAGAACACTTCATACGGATTTGGTAAATAAATCCTTGTCGAATCCTGTTCTTAGACTGACTAAGAACATGATTCCATAAGGATTTATTTAACAAAACCGTATGAAGTGTACTTTTTTTACATAGGAATTTTTGTTAGTGTTCGGACACTTTTGTTACCGACTGTAAATATGTATACAAAAATAATTAAATTCGTACATATGTATGTATATAATTGTTTACATAATAATTTAAGTAAAATCGAGCAAGTAGAATATTTTTTGTTACTATAATAGCATTACAGTTCATAAATAGGTTGCCGTTTAATTTTTAAGAAATTAAAATCAAGTAATCTAATTAAATAACAATACATTATACAGCTCATTACACTAAATAAAATTAAAGACGAAACTTTTTTCAGAATTTCTTTTTCTAAATGAATTATGTTACATCGGTAATCCTTTTGTGAATTTAAAAGATGATATTGCTTCATATAATTCTAAAAACAATAATTTATAAAGCGTAAAGAAAGGATTTTTTTTTTTTTTTGTCACGACAATGAAGTTTTTTTTTTATTACAAATGATTTTTTTTTTTTTTTTTTAGTGACACTTAATAAAAGAAAATCTAACAAAAGAAGAAAGATTGATTTGACAAAATATTTATTTCTATATATAACCTTTATGACGCATTTATTTTATTTTATTCGAAATATTACCTGAAATTCAACTGTTTCAGTATTTCAAAATACTTTTTTCTTTTATTTTGTTACATAAGACTACAATATAAGAAAATGTGTGACATACGTTGAAATAGATCATGTTACTTTTTGTCATATATTTCCACTGTGAATGGGAGAATATTTGTAAATAATGAGTTTTTATAATAGATGGTTTTGAAAGCATGTGATTGTGTGTGCGAAGAAGTGTTGAAAATAAAATATTTATGATATAATAAAGGTTTCTTAAACAGTGTTTTCTTTTTCCAAAACAAAGAAAAATTGGACCTCTATTTACTTTATTGTATTGTATTTATTTAATAATCAAATTGTTTACAGAAGAAAGAAATTACGATCATTGCGTTACAAAGAATATGTATATATCTATTTGAAATTATTGATACTTAAAAATAAAAACGAAGTAAAAAGTTATTTACTACAATATATAGAATCTTAATTATACATATATATATATTATAAAAAATGTTTTAGAATAATATAGAAATTTAGCTGTCTAAAATTTTATGTTGATAGTTTGATGTTTAGTTAAAGAAAATACAAATGTTATAGAGAAATTAGCAAGCCCTGTGCACACTCTTGTCTCAAACTTGTATCATTTGGTAATGTGTGGTGTAACAAATATATGACCCATCTTGTAGATATGACGTAGTCCAAAGTAAAGTTTATTATTTTTGCATCCGTTTCGATACATATATCCCATCGATACTTATATACTAATGATACTTATATAGTCATTTCAAAATTTAAGCATGGTATGGACTACTTTATTTTTCCTATCTTTGAAGAATAAGTACATATATATATATATAGAGAGAGAGAGAGAGAGTGGCAGGCTGGGGGAGTGTTGCCGGCGTAAAACTAGTGTAACACCACAGGCAAGTCACAAGTCTTGCCACCTGCCTCCTTCTTCCTATCTTGTGTTTCTTGGGTTGTTTTTTCATTAATTTTGATAAGTTTATGGTTTTAAGTTAAGATTTGTTGTTTTACTTTATTGATTCGTTTGTTATGCAGGCTGTTAATTAATAGATCTGGTTTCTTTACATTAGTGTATTTCATCCACTGATGATTTTTTTTTTTTTTTTATCTTTTTGGTCATTGTTGTTTCAGTGATCTTGTACCTCTTGCTTGGCTTCTACTATGCTAGATAGATCATCTTTATATATATATATATATATATATATATATATATATATATATATATATATATATATATATATATATACATATATATATATATATATATATATATATATATATATATATATATATATATATACATATATATATATATATATATATATATATATATATATATATATATATATATATATATATACAAGATTAATTAAAAAAATTACAGGAAATAAAACTTGGATTTTTAAATATAAAACTAGAACAGAGTATTTATAAACCTATGCGCAATTGCAGCAAAATGAATGAAATATAAAACTATACTAAATAAGGAAAATAACCAAGGACAAATGAAAATTAATCCCACAACACATGGGGGCCTTCATCCAGGGAGTTCTTCCATATAGGGAATGAAATATGCGAAATTTCTGACGAAACGTTGGCTATTCAGCCTAAAAAACACGTTTCTAGCCCCCAACTTCTTCAAGATTATAAATAAATACATACAAAAACAAGCTTAGTCAGTAGAATGAAGAAATCTGAACCCCCTTCGCCCAATCAAAAATATAGAGCCCTCTTCGCCTACCAGCCGGAGATGATTTTTATACTTTATTTATGAATTTAATTGCTTTTTATTCTTTGTATTAATTAAATCCGTGTGACGTTTGGTTTTGGTTCCCTCTGTGAGAAGTTGGGGTGTGTTTTGGCATTAATTTTCCTTTATCATTGGTTATTTTGCTTATATATATATATATATATCAGCTTATTAAAAAAAAAAAAAAAAAAAAAAAAAAAAAAACTGTCCTCGTAAAAAATAAATAAATAAATAAATAAACCGTGTCTTGTTAAATATATACATATATATATATATATATATATATATATATATATATATATATATATATATATATATATATATATTGAAGGGTTTCCATATTGCTCTTAAATATGTAAATGTGTTTAGATTTATCTACATTTTATAATGTAAATAAATAATATTTATGTTCGAAAAAGCAATACTTAAAAAAGATATATTTTTTTTAATCTGACAACTAAGATTACATTATTGTTTGAATTTTTTTCAAAATCAGAATTGTTATAAAGATATTGTAAACAGAAATATTTCACATTTTCAAATATTTGATCCTTTCTTTTCTTTTTCTTTCTTTTTTTTTTTTTTTTTGTTAGATATTTTCTCTTACGGTGATAGTAGTAATTTTAATACACACACACACACACACACACACACACACACACACATATATATATATATAAATTTATATATATAAATAATACTATTCAAGGATATATATATATATATATATATATATATATGTATATATACTTACTGGCAGTATTTTTTAAGACAAGAAAATAACTTAAAAAAATTAATAATAATATCCGTTTCGATGCACACATCCCATCTATACTTATATACTTATATACTAATGATACTTATATATTAGTCATTTCAACATTTAAGCGGGGTATGGACTACTTTGTTTTGTCTATGTTTGAAGAATAAGTTATATATATATATATATATATATATATATATATATATATATATATATATATATATATATATATATATATATGGGGTAAATTAAAAAAACAATTAGAGAAATAAAACTTGAATTTTATAATATAAAACTAGAACAGAGTATTTATAAACCTATGTGCAATTGCACCAAAATGAATGAAATATAATAGTATAATAAATAAGCAAAATAACAAAGGATAAATAAAAAATTAATCCCACAATACATGATGTCCTTCTTCAGGGGAGCTCTCCCATAAACGAATGAAATATGAGAAGTTTCTGACGAAACGTTGCCTATTCAGCCAACAAACACGTTTCTAGCCCCCAACTTCTCACAGATGGAAGCAAGACCATACAGCAAACGAATTTAATTAATACAAAGCATAAAAAGCAATAAAATTCACAAGTAAAGTATACAAGTAAATACATCAATATAAAATTTAAGAATATAAATAAATACATACAAGACAAGCTTAGTCAGTACAATGTGGGAAACGGAACACCCTCCGCCTTGAGCCTTCTTCGCCTACCAGCCGGAGCTGATTTTTATACTTTATTTATGAATTTAATTGCTTTTTATTCTTTGTATTAATTAAATTCGTTTGATGTATGGTCTTGCTTCCATCTGTGAGAAGTTGGGGGCTAGAAACGTATTTTTCTGCTAAATAGCCAACGTTCCGTCATAAACTTCTCATATTTCATTCCCTACAAGGGGGATTTCCCCTGAAGAAGTCCATCATGTGTTTTGGGATAAATTTTTCTTTATCATTGGTTATTTTGCTTATATGTATATATATCAGCTTATTAAAAAAAGAAAGAAAACCGACCTCATAAAATAAATAAGTAAATAAACCGTGTCTTGTTATACATATACATATATATATATATATATATATATATATATATATATATATATATATATATATATATATATATATATATTGAAGGGTTTCCATATTGCTTTTAAATATGTAAATGTGTTTAGATTTATCTACACTTTATAATGTAAATAAATCATATATAATTTCGAAAAAGCAATACTTAGAAAATTATACTTTCAGTTTTAGCTAAGGTAAATTTTATTGTTATGAACACATTAGAATCTTCTTTTCATAATAGATGAAATATTACTTTAATGTTAAAATAAATAAATAAATAAATAAACATAATTTTAAATCTGAAAACTGGGATTACATTATTGTTTGGATTTTTTTCAAAATAAGAATTGTTTTAAAGATACTTTAAACAGAAATATTTCACATTGAAATATTTGATTCTTTCTTTTCTTTTCTCTTTTTTTGTTAAATATTTTCTCTTACGGTGATAGTAGTAGTTTTAATACACACACACACACACACACACACATATACATATATATATATATAATACTTTTCAAGGATATATATATGTATATATACTTACTGGCAGTATTTTTTAAGACAAGAAAATAACTTTTTAAAAAATAATAAAAATAAAAATAACTATAAATATACATGGAATCCTTTCTCCTTATTTAATTTTATATATTTACTGCAAAAGATCGAATGTGATAAGCCCACCGCCACTTTAGAATGTAGAAAAAGAGAGGAAAAAGGCTAAAAACCCCATAGAAATAGCATGGTAAGAAAAGCAAAAAAACTCCCAATGTCAAGTGTGTTAAAAAAAAAAAAAAAAAAAAAAAAAAAAAAAAAAAAAAAACAAGTTTCACACCGGAAGTAATAAGGGGACAAAGTTGACTAGAAAAATACATTGAACAGCGGGAACCGGGTGGGCTGGGGCATGGGTCCTATCGTCCAGGATTAATACGACTCGCCTAGTATAACTCTTGGCGGTGGTGGGGGTGGGTAGGCGGGAACCACCGCCACTTTAGAATGTGTAAGATACATGAAAAAAAGAAAATTTTAATATGAAGTATTAGAGTGTTTTTGTTTAATATAAAAAATACCACTGACATATAATTCAATTCTTGAAATGACACTTAATAATAGGAAGTCGGATGAAATAATATATATATATATATATATATATAACAACGACAAAATGATCCTATTCTTCTTAAAGTGTATTAAGAAATGTTTACATTTCGAAATATATTTGAAACTTTTCAACTGTCACTATGTCAGAATAAATCATTTTTCCTTTATGTATTTCTTCTTTAATAAAAGAAAAAAATAATTTTATTAAAGACATTGTCAACATAGACTGTATTACTTGAAATTATATATGTTTGCTTTATACTGTAAAATCAAATATGAAATTTAATTTCAGTAAGTTAACGATGTGGGTAAGATAAGCTTATTTCATTTTAATTAACTACGCTCATGATAAAGAATAATTTAACAATAAATTTCAGGTCGAATTCGACAAGGATTTATTTAACAAAACCGTATGAAGTGTACCTTTTTTACATAGAAATTTTTGCTAGTGTTCGGACACTTTTGTTATCTACTGTACATTATCTTGTTAATGAAATTTCTTACATTCCGTTCTTGTCTAGTGCTAGGAAATTACTTACCTAATTCCGATTTTCTTTTAAGTTCGATACCTTTAAAATTTTTAGATTTTATTATATTTTTTTGATCTAATTTTTTTATTTATTTTCTTCTTTCAGTTGACAATTCTGATCACATTAGTATTTATTTTTACATTGGTTACATTGGTCTCTCACTGTGGGTCCCAAACTGCGTGGTTATAGGAATTTTTGTTCCCACAGGAGAAAAAAAAATTGTCTAATGTCCTGCTAAAGCAGAAGACCGTAGTTTAATTTATTAATAGGAGATACATCGAAAGTTGTACTTATGACTGTTTTGAGGAAATATAAAATAATAAAAAAATATAATGAAGTATATATAAAAAAAAAAAAATTATAAAAGAATAAAAATAAATAAGTAAAAGGAAAAAATATAAATAATAATAATAATAATTACATTTAGACAGATTACATATCAATAACAGAGAAAAGTAATTCAACGGATGTAGTGCTAAAATTTATATTTAATAAATGGGTAATTTTAGTTTAAGGTATAAATATATTTTAACTTATTATAATTATGCGAATTTAATAATATTGCTTTTAAGTTTTGGCTTACAGTTTTATTGCTATTAAATTTGAAATTGTATAATAAATAAACATTTTTTCGAATATGTAAGGAAAAGGGTTGCTTAATTTCTTACATTTGAAAAGTGCATTTGGCAGTTTATTGATTTTTAAAAGGAAAGTAGGTAAAATACCATGCCCTGAGATAAAATATAAAAATATTTTAATTGGGCATTTAAAATTGGGATTTGCCATTTTAAGTACTGTGTACATATCTCTACCTTTATGGGAATGTTGTCACTCTCGTTGCCAATCACTAACAATTTTGGATTTTATAGTTGTTTTTATTAGTGAGATTGGGACAGGAAGAGAGATTTAATGGTTGTATGAATTATTTATTAATACTTCTTTTGCTAGTTCATCTGCAGTTTCATTGCCAAGGTTAGCTACATGTCTTCTTTTCCAAGGAGGTTGTATTAATGAGAAATCATTGTTAAGTATTAAATTGTATAATTCTAAAAGGATATTGTATATAGGAAATGGATATTTTAGTGTTTCGAATGTTGATTTATTATCTGTTATTATTGTTGCTGGAATATTTACATATTTTGAATTTAAATACTGTTTAATTGCCTCTATGATAGCTAAGAGTTCTGCTTGAAAAATAGAGTTACGTATGTGCAGTTTGATTTGTAACTTACGTATAATTCTATTATTTTCGAAAGCAACGAAAGCACAAGATAATAACAGATCCCTTTTGCATTTTTGAACCATCTGTATATATTTTGAGAGTTGTTTTATTTGGAATGTCTGTGACTGTTATATTTTTATTAATGTAATAGTTTGGAAATTCGTATAGAAATTCGTTTGGAAATTCGTTTTCATGATGTTATCGTTGTGAATGATAGTATTATCGGTTTTGATTGTGGAAGTGCCTTTTAATATATTATGTTGTCTAAGATTATTGCTTAAAAGAGTTATGATGGGAGGAGTACCTGTAAAAATGCATAATGCGTCTGTGGAGATACTCTTGTATGGTCTTAATATGTTTAGTTATGTGAGTCGTTGTTTGGAGGAGAGCTTTCGTTAACCATGTGAGTGAAGATCCTCAAACCAAACTTTATAGCCATATATTATTTTTTTGAATGTGACAGTATTGTACCATTTGTCTTTGGTCTTCACTTTAAATGGTTGTGTGCGTTACCACTTTTATTGTAGCAATCGTGCCTACTTTGTTTGTCTGTCAAAGTATCGATTTTTTTACGACCAAAAACAATTCCTGTTTCGAGTTTATTACATCTTATGGTGTTTACTCGAAGTTCTGTACTTATTACATTAATAATTCAATTATGTGGCATTTTGTCTTATTATTGTTAATACTATCATATACCATTTAGGTGAAAAAAAATAAAGCACATTTTAATTTGCTTTTATATGTAGAATGAAACGTTAATTTAAATAATGTACACTGTTCAAAATAAGTAGAAAAGCATTTTGTCATTTACATGTAACCAAATTGTTGTCCTGAAGCATCATTTGATGTTTTTTATACCATTCCCAAGACATACAATTGTTTTGTTTCTTTTTTACTCGCATTGCATTTGTTACACATGTATTCTCTGTTTTATGCCTATGCATGTCTCTATGCAAAATTAGTTTCACTTTTTTTTCTTTCTCCTCTAATTTGTTTAACAGTGTATATAAAATAAATTAAACATATTTGGATTTTATTATTCGAATTAGAATAAAATATTTGTCGTTTATTCCTTAATAATATGTAGTTTATTCATCATCATTTTTAAAATGCCTAAAACTAAGTATTTTCCAGTTACTTAACTCAGTTTTTTTACTTTTTTTATTTTTTTTTTAAGCTTGTTTTTTAGTTTTTGTATAAAAAACACCTAAAATTGTCTGAATATTTTTTTTTCTTATTTGAAGTGGATTAGAAACTTAAAATATATTATAAAACTTAAGCATGATTCAAAATTTCAATCTTTAAAAACTTGACTCACAAAGAATACAAACATTGTTTTTACACCTGATAAATATGTTTTAAATGTGGTATTTAGAAAACAGTGATTTCTCAAACATTTACTGATACTTTACATTTGAATGCTGCATGTATTTAGATAAAGTATATAAAATGATTAACCGCTTTTAGATAAAAATTTCAAATACATTAACCTTAAAAAATGCACAGAAGTGAAAAGTTTTATTAGTTTAGCGTAATTGTTTACAGTGTCAGAAAGCACGTGATAGAACTTGTTAAAGATTTATTCAAAAAAATTGTAAATGAAATTTAGTAATAGTGCTATCTGCAGTCATTTGAAAGAAAAAGCTTATATATATGTAAATATATATGTGTGTGTGTGTTACATAATGATATTAAGTGGAATTCTATAACGTATTTTATATAATAAAAATAATTGGTATCACCATATTGACTCTAATTAGAAGAATTGTAACAGATAGCGGATGATATTTGCATATAACAAATATATGCAAAAAAATGCTGTTTTACTTTATTTTATAGATTATAAGCACAATCAGTCATTGCGTTATCTTTTTTTCTTTCTTTTTCTTATTATTTTTTTTTTCTTTTACGAATTTAAAAATTTTCAAAATGACATGCAAAAAATTATATTTAAGTATAGTGAAAATATTAGACTACCTTTATAAATAAAAAACATTAATAAATATTACAGCTCCCTAAATATGAACATGATTTTATATTCTTTGTAAATGGGGATCAAAATGCTAATAATTATGAGGAAGTATTTTCCTGTAAACAGTTTTAACGCTTAGAAAACCGGCTTACAAAAACGGGCTGTCTTGAGTAAATGAGGACATCTGGACTGCACAGTTTAAGGCTTGTTTAATCTTTTAAAATTCATAAAAGTAATATTCTGAATTAATTACAATAAAAATCATAACAAACTATCCGTAAAACAAAAATTCTCATTGATACTTCGCTAGTCGTAAGATAAAACTTAATTTAGAATTAACGTATTATACGCATTAAAATGCTCCCGTAACTTAGATAATAATAAAATGAATTTATAATGTAAATTGTCTTAGGATGGAGTATAAAAAATATATCATGTAAATTAGAAAAATGCAGATATGCATAGTTTTTTTTTTTTTTTTTTTTTAAATAACTTATTTTTGTATCATGTATAATTGGTTAAAGCAAATAATTTGAGACTTATATTTTATAAACTTGATTATTAGCTTAAATGTTTTTGTTAAGAACACAAACAATTAACATACTATATATACACTTGATAGATTTCATTATTAAATAAAATGTATTTAAAAACAGATAACAGCGTTAATATATATTTAAAACAACAACAACAACAATAACAACAACAACAACAATAACAACAACAACAACAAAAAAAAAAAAAAAAAAAAAAAAAAAAACATTATTTAATATTTTAACATTAATATAGTATTATATTGAAAAATGATATTATATTATTATATTTTTCACACATTTCAACAAAGTTGTTAACACGTTCTAACTAAGCTGAAAGTTGTTCATGACATTGGTTTGTCGGTCTATCTGCCCTCAAACAAATGTAAATATTCATGGATTGTTTTGAAACTAATGTATGCTATTTAATTTTAGTGTGAGCTGTTCCCTATTGAAAATGAGATAAATACAATTCCTAGTTTGTGTACATGGATACCTGTAAAAATTCCAAATCATTGAGAAATAAGCGAAGTATTTCTATAAAACATATTTTACACCTTTATTTTAAGAGATAATTAGAATAAATTGACATTTATTACTTATTAATGTGCACAAAACAATTTTTTTTCCATGGAACATTATATGATTAGTATTAATATAAATAATGTCAATTAAAAATATTAACATATATATCAAGGTCTATGATTAGAAATTGTTGTAAAGAATTTTTTTGTTTTTATTAACATTTAAAGTACTTACTAACGATAATTTAGAAATTGTAAATACATTTTCTCTACCTGTTTCTCTTTTTTTTTTTTGTCTGTCTACTCTCTAGCGTGGACAAGAATTTCTTCAAAGTTTTATATATAATTCAAGGTCATTTTTGAGAGTATTTTCTACTTTAAAATGATATAAATAGCATGCTTAATTTGTGTACGGGGTCACCCAAAATAATATCAATGCACTGCATTTTATGAAAGTTACTTTTGTAAATCGTATTTAATAAAAAACGCACTGATCAATATTTAATAATTACTTTATACTTATTATTCATTTGGTTAAAAAAAAAAAAAAAAAAAAAAAAAAAAAAGCATTCTATAGAACCTGGTACGTTTAGTGTTTATACTTCCACTTTTAATCTAATATACTTCCACTTTAATTGTTACATTTTTAATCTAATCCCTTGAAATCATTCATTGCTAAGATCAAAAGCTGCTGGAATTGATTTTATGTTTGTGAT
The DNA here is from genome assembly GCA_963930645.1 of Salticus scenicus. Taxonomy (NCBI): domain Eukaryota; kingdom Metazoa; phylum Arthropoda; class Arachnida; order Araneae; family Salticidae; genus Salticus; species Salticus scenicus. Next base: position 67,602,737 of record OZ005654.1, on the reverse strand, counting down.
AAACGTTTTTAACACTTTCCAACAAAATTTAAGAGTGACTATGAATGTTACTTGTCTACCTGTCTCGTCAGCTCTACTATATCTGCGTTACGTTCGACAATGGAATGAGTGTGTTTCCTACCAATTTGTGTGCAAGGACATCCAAAATAACATCAATGCATTGTATTTTATGAGCCATTTTTGTAAATCATATTTAATAAAATCTAAAATGCTCAATATTCAATAATTACTTTATACTTATTATACATATGGTTAAAACAATGAGTTTTCTATAGAAAATGGTACGTTTGGTGTTTATACTTATTATTTTATTTTAATCTCTTGAATTCATTAAGAGCTAAGATTAGAATTTCTGGAATTGTATTTAAGTTTGTATTAAGCATTTTTAACACTTTCAACAAACTTTAAGAGTGATCATGAATTTTATTTGTGTGCATGTCTGGTAGGCTCTACTATTTCTACGTTGTGTTCGACAATGGAATGCACATTGATGGTTAAACAATGCAACTAGATTGTATATTGGCATATTTTTATATGGTATTCGTTTCTTATTAAAAAAAGGATTGGCAATTTAAGACAGAAAATGTAAAAGAGTAGCAGATATCAAGGTGTTTTTACATTGTTCGAAAGCAGAAACAGCCTCCTCAGTCCAAATATTTTAAGTATTTCCCTTACGATCAGAACATTGCAAAATGTTATTAAAAGGAATCTCAGTTTCCGCGATTTTAGATAGGAATAAATGATAGACATTTAACATTCCTAGTAACTGACGTAATTCTTTTACAATAGTTGGTCTAGTAAACCGAAGAATGGCTTCAACGCGGTGGGGTAATGATTGAAATCCAGATTTAGTAATAAACTGCCCCAAGAAAGAAATTTCTGAAAAGCCAAAGACGCATTTTGCAACATTAATTTTTATAAGTACCATAGTCTTTCAAACGCTCAGAGAATATCCGTAGATGTCTTTAACGTTCAGCCTCGACGGCGCTAGCCGCAAGTATGTCATCAATATAGACAAAACAAAAATTAAGACCACGAACTACTTTACCCATAAATCTCTGGAAAGTTTGGGCTGCTCCACAAAGGCTAAAATTCATGTAAGGAATTCCATACAAACCAAATGGTCTTATTATAGCAGTTTTACAAATGTCGACAGCGTTTACCGGGATCTGATGAAAAGCTTTTAGTAGGTCAATTTTTGAAAAGATTGTGTTATTATGAAGTTGTTGCGCAAAATCTTTTAAATAAGGTAAGGGATATGTGTATTTGCGAGTAATTTTATTTAAACGTCGATAGTCTCCAGTTGGCCGCTACTCGCCAGAAGTTTTAGGAACCATATGTAGTGGGCTAGACCAATTACTACTAGATGGATGACAAATACCATGCTCAAGCATATATTTGAATTCTATTTTAGGGATCTTATATTTTGCCGGGTGCAAAAGTCGATCTCGTGCTTGAACAGGGGAGGGGGAGGTGTCTGAATAAGGAACTGAAGGAGGAAACGAACATTTTGGGGTACGATCTGTAGAAGCAAGACTTGTAATTGGATCATAAGAAATTTGCGTTTGATATCAATAATAAGTCCAAAATGTTGAAGAAAATCGGCTTCTATGATTGGTTTGCCAAAATCCTCAATAGTAAATTGCCTTTTAAGATCTCGACGTACACTAAGGTGATAATAATTTAGTTCCAAATGTTTTTATATTAGAACCATTTGCAGCCAACAATAATATAGTCTCATTTCTATTTTTATAGCGATCAAGGGGCCAGCAGCGTACATCACTTCCGATATCAACTTAAAATTGGGTTCCTGTCGAAGTTCCATTAATTGAAAGACGGTGATTTCCAGAAAACTGTACAATAGACGCCACGCTTACTGACAGCTTTGTTAGTTTTTTTTTAATCGAAGGTGGATACATACACTTAGTTACACTTTCGGCAAAAGTATGATGGTACCAGCATATAACTTGTGTGTTTGAAGAATCCCTAGCAGACTGATGACGAGATTTACTGCGAGAGTGCGTCGATGAAAAAATTCGCTTTTTAGAACGTGATTGATGCGTACTCAATTTGTCGATAATAACATTCAAATCGCTGACGCTTGGAATAATATAATCCTAAATGCTATGGCATGGTTGAACGCTTTCATAGACCTTTAAAGCAAGTCATTATGTGCTTGCCACATCTTAATTGGGTAGATGCTCTTTCTCCAATTCTTTTGGGACTTCTGTATACAGAGAAGACCTTAAAGTTTCTTCGGCAGAGCTTCTTTATAGCGAGATAATCCGTCTACCTAAGAACTTTTACGACGATTCTACCTTTCCTACGCTGACACCAGCTTTTGTTGAAAAGCTGCATAATGCCATTAGAGAATGTGCTGCCTTTCGTCATTCTGTGCTAAGTTATATGTGCCAAAAGATATCCAGACTTGCAGTCATGTTTTTCTCCTTCACGATGCAGTTCGTCGACCTTTGCAGCCTCAGTATGATGGATATTTTCAGGTTGTAAGACGTTTAACCAAAGTCTTCGTCATTTCTCTTAACAGTACTACAAAAACTGTGTCTATTAGTAGGCTAAATCCAGGATATTTATTATGTAATTATATTGATCACAAAGCTGTTTCTACACGCATTACCTCAAAGCCTCCCGATCCAACTGTGATTCGTTCCGGAAAAACGGTACATTTTCCTAAACGATTCGTCTTCACTGATTAAAGACTAGGAGGGAAGTACTGTGGTCACGCCATGTGTCCATGGTTACGAATACATCGACGAAAGACTTTTCTTATTAAATAAAGGATTGGCAACCGACTTTATTCTTAAGCAAAAATGTTTATATGTTTATGTTTAACGCAGCGATGTTGCTTCTGTATACGTATATTCTTTCATTGTAAATATGTAAATATTTTTATGCCCTATAATTTTTCACTCTTATTTAAATTAAAACACACTATTTTGTTGAACATTTTTATACATATATAATACGTTGTTTATTTTATAGAAAATATTATTTGGGTTGATATTATATTTTATGGAAAATACTATTTTCGTTTAAATTCAAACTAACAATCTTTATTGCACAAAATAACAAAAATATTGTTTATTTTATGTTAACATTTTTCTTATACTCATGTACTTCATTTCCTGAAATGACATTTAATAACAGGAAGTCGAATAAAGAAAGAGAACGACAAAATAGTACTCCTATTCTTCATATTATGTGTATTACGATATGTTTTTTCTTCAAATATATTTCCAGGGTTTCAACTGTCAGGAAGATATAATAAATCAAAATGTCCCTTTTCCTTTTTTGTCTGGGTTTTTCAACAATAAGAGAAAATATAACTTCCTTATCTCTGAAATACGTTGACAAGGATAATGTTTCCCGTTACATACTTCGCACTCGAATAAAGAAAATTGGTAATTGTGAATAAAGTTATTGAAATTTATTTTAGCAGCGAACTAAAAGTGGTATTATTAATTATTTAAAGATTAAACTTTATAAGATAAGTCTACTGAGATAGATATAAAAATACAATGTATTATTATATGTCATTTATCAAAAGTATCTCTATATACCAATATTTATGTCTATATCTTTATCTATTTATCTATTCCAAATTCTCTCTATATCTCTATCTATCTATCTATCTATCTCTCTCTCTCTCTCTCTCTCTCTCTCTCTCTCTCTCTATATATATATATATATATATATATATATATATATATATATATACCGAGTGATTCAAAATCGATGTTACAGTGATTATTTCTTAAACTAACAATGATAGAAATATACTCCCAAATGCAAACTTTATCCAAATCAAGAATAGATTTCAGATATTGCATTCTTTTGTATAAGGGGATGTATGCATATTAAAATACAAAATTTTTCATGGCCCATCTTATCATATTTAGAAAAGTATTCTCCTCGGTCTGAGAAGAAAAATAAAGAAAAAAATAAAAGAAAAAATAAAAAAATAAAAAAAAATTCTAAATGAAAACTTCGCTGAGTAATTACATTTTTAAAAAATCCAGCATTTTTCGCCAAGTCTTAAGGGACTGTATCAAAAGTTAGAAATTTACCAAAATGTAATAAAGCATAGACTGATCAGGAAAAATGATTTCTTTTATTCGGGGTAAGGCGGCTATTTCACCTTGTAATGGCTGTGTTTCTCTGAGTGAATACACACGGAAATACAATGTCCAATTCAAGCAGTATGAGGTTTCTAAACATATTTTTGTTTTCAGGCCTGTGTAATTTAAGAAATATGATTACTTCTTTTTGAATAGTTTTTATCTGCACAAGTTCAGGTTTTATGTTTTCTTAATTTAATAGGTAAATGAAGCAACCTGCTTTTAGAAACTCCCCCAAAGAAATACCATGAATATTTAAAAAATATCTTGAATATCATTGCATAAAAAAAAAGGTATTGATTAACTAGAACCTAACGTTTTATTTGTCATTTGTTTAGTTCGAGAGTGAGTTTTACAATTAAAAATGAAACATCATATTTTTAACCCATTTATATCAATAAAAGCAGGTGTGATTTATAACATTTCAAGTATAAAAAATCCATTAGATTTTTAATATCCGAATATAGCATTCAATGTATAAAATTTTGATTCAGGTTACCTTAAAAATCCTTCTGAATTACTTTAGAGCGTTTTTCCTTCACATTCATTTCATAAAACTATTTAGAATATCTTCAATGATTTCAATACACCTTTTTCAAATTTTCTGTAATTCGTGTGAAAAAATAATTCCAATAGTTATAATGAGTATTTTTCTTTCTTTTTTCTAACTATACAAGATTGGAGTCCGGTTTCTCCGAGTCTGCCTGGGTCCGTGAGAGAATTCAGTTATAAATATATTCTAGAACACATATTATGAGCTTGACATAAGATAATATTGCAAAATTGCATTGCAACGTAATTTTAACTTCTAGGACCAAAGTACTATTTATTTGAGACACAAAACAAGTATCCTCACCACGTGTTGTAAACCACACGTGTAAATATTGAGCTAAAAATCATAGATATTTGGAAAGTAAAATACATATAATAAATAATGCTGTAATTATATTTTAATAAAACTGTTGTTCATTTTATATAATTTTAAAATTCTGTGTTTAGATTCATATTTTAGTTTTTACATTGCATTTGTTCAGAAACGTTTTTATACATTTAGTCAAAATATAAATAGCTGGAAAGTTTCTTTTTTATACTTTTCTTTTTTTCTGAGTATAAGCTGTTTTGCTAGGTCTATAGCCTATATGAGATTTTTTTTTAATATTAATTTGATAGGTATTCCTTTCATTTGTGAATTATGGGATTGACATTTAATTTATTATGCACTTATTAATGAAAAAAAAATATTTGATTAAAAATATCATCATTTTATGGACCAACGAAATTTCTAATTGTAATTATAATAAATTTGCAAAAGTGATTACGTCTGTTAAAGTGAAATTTATTTTACTGTAACACCAAATACCGAAAACCATAGTGACATTTATCATTAATGGGTATTATACTTGACATCCTAATATATAATTTGTAGAGAGTGTAGTATACAATAAACAAAATTAAGAAATCATTGTCTGAATGACTATATACATATATATAGAAAGAAATATATATATACAATTATCTAAAATTATAATTGTACAATTCCTTATATGAGTTAAATTTTAGTTACCCGTGTTTAATTTTCTCTGTAACATTACTAAAAACTGATAATCTTTAGTATATTTACTTTTAAAATTTTTACAGATTTATACTAATTTTCTCTTACTCAAAAATCTGTTACCTTGAAAGTGGAAATTAATAAGGAACTTTTGGTTATGATTTATATTTTCATTTGGTACAAAAAAAAAGTTTTATTGTTTTATTGTTCTTGTTTTTAAAGTATGCATCATTTTATTTTATTTTTATCAAAAGTTACTTTAATATATTTTAATAGTAAAAAAAAAAAAAAAAAAAAAAATCTGATTCCTAAAATTCCGATTAAAAAAAAAAAATAATAAATAAAAAAAAACGAAAAAAGTTAAATAAAAATGTGAAACGTTTTTTATTTTATTTTAATATTTAAACATATATAAATGCTGAACAATAAAATATTTCTGTTTAATTGTTTCGTTGGAAAAAAAAAAAAAAAAAAAATCTGTAAAACTCGTTATTTTTAGCAAGTTTACGATGACATTCAATATCTTGTTATATGGGTATATTCTAAAACGAAATCTTAGTAATACTAAAGGAAACGTCTTGCGATTTTAGAATGTGCTGTCAGATAATGTATAATGATGTCAGATAATGATCTGCAGGGACAGCATGAAGAAAGAAAAATTCTTGTTACAGCCGAAAGTGATTTTTCCCCCAATGCGTTACCGTTGTAACTGAAAGATTTGAATATAAATATGATATTTGCATATAAATGAAAACTAAAAAAGATGTAAAATATGTATTATGACAGAAATAAATTTTTTTGTAAAATGTCAGCTAGAAAGAGAAAAGAAAAAAAAAATCCCATATACAATAAAGAAAAGTTTTTTAAAGTGTAGGGTAGGTATCATTTTTGAAATTTTTATTTTAACACGTTCGCAACCGCTGACGTGAATTCACGTCATTTTAATTTCTATAGCTATTTCCCGCTGACGTAAATTCGCGTCATCTCGAATTCTATTCCTGGTTACCACTAACGTAAATTCACGCTATTTAAAGAATTTATATAGAAACAATATTTTAGTATTATTTCGAAATTATTTTTAAGGTATTAATTTCCTCGATAGTATTAAAGGTTCGTTCTAATATTGTATGACGAATATTCATTTCAAGCATCAAATAATTACAAAAATAACATTTCAAAACATTATATCTCATGTTTATCCATGTTTATACATGAAAGGTTTGCGGCAGCTAACTTGAATTTACTTCAACATTCTTTGCAATCAGCTTTAGAAAAGGGAAAAGTATGCTGATCGCGAATGTGTTAATAGATTTACATATTTTCAAATCCATTGAATCATAAAATCAAAACTTTAACGTGAGCTCTGTAAGTTTCTATATATGCATCGACGAAGACAGAATATTAGCAAGATGTCAAACTTCGATAATCTAAATCTGTATCTATATCTTAAAAATATGTTTATTTTATTTTATTTATTTATTTATTTTTTAATTGGACAAATAGTTCGTTTACAAAAATATAAAAGAGCAATTAGAAGCAACATGCTTACGTCAAAAAATTTCTAGTAAGTGCATTTTATAATCTCTAGACTCCGCCAAACAAAATAAAGTGGATACATACATATATAGATATATAAGTGGTATGTCGTCAGTGACGTTTTGGGTATGCATCATACTGGCTAAAAACAGCTCGTTATCATTGAAAGCTCGTTCATTTGATTGGCTGTTTAAATGTCGTTGTTTCTCGAAACAAGCGAATTATCCAATATGCTTAAATATCAGTTTTAATGTACTCTTTCTAACTGCTCATGTGGAGCATGCCCTAATCGTCATTCACGATATGCCACTGATATATACATATTATGCAGTATAGAATGCATTGTTTACTACATAAAATTCATAACCATTCATAAAAATCATAAGAATTCGAATACACAATATCCGCTCACTTAAATATTCTGCACCGTGTATGGAAGACAATATCGATATACATATTAGTAATGTTCATAAAACTTAAACATTATATAGCAATAAATAAAAATGTGTAAAATAAAAAAATAATTTAAAAAAATATACTTTTAAGTTTTGAATAAAGCGTTTTTAAGCGGATTATCTCAATGATGATAAATTTCTCTAACTAAATATAAATCGAAGTAAATTAATGCTCTTATAAAAAAATAAAATAAAATAAAGATATCGGTGCATAAAACGCAGATTTATTTTCCCCTTTATTTGTTAATAATGTTAATCATTCGCAGTTAACTAAATCAAATGGATAAAAAAAAATCATCAAATTGATAATTGAAAAAACTCTTTAACAGAGAAAAATATATTAAATTGTATTAAAAGAAAGATGAAAGAATGGTTTAATTTTGTTTGAAGTATTAATTTAAGATCAATATTTGCTTATTATATAGTTTTCTCGTATATTGATGCAAAGCAAATACCAGGTTTTCGTTCAAAATGCTAGTAACCAATAATTTATAAAATAATTATGATAATAAAAAAATAAATAGTGTAGACAATATTAAGTAGTTTACATAACAGTTCCATACGGTTGCATGAATTTACTGGAGTGCTGCAATGGCGTTGGAGGAAAGAACGAACTAAATATCTCTTTGATCTTCTCAGTACATTCACAGATGTAGTCGAATATTACTAGAAAAACGCGGTGAGAAGCGATTACTGCACGGCAAAAAGGAAAAATACGAACAAGACGCCAAAATAAAATTTCTTTATTTCTATGCTAATACAATACGAAATTATTGAAAATTGAATAATAGCTGAGAAATGAAAACCTAAAATATGTCTGACTACCCACACAAAGCTTTAACTGTCACCATGTGTAAGAAATAATAACAATAGGTGATTAGAGAAGGAAATAATTTAAATTGAACAGTGAAATGGAATTTTATTTATGAGGCAATGAGGCAATAGATAAATTCGATACCCTGCAATTTGCATCTGCAATTTCAATATTATAGAGGAAATAACAAATGTTTTAATAAACCTCCTATAGAAAGCAATTAATTAAAAAAATGCATTACTGAATTAATTTTATTAAATATGAGTTTTTATACTTTCTTATTACCGAAATTAAATTGAATAACTATTATGTGAAAATTAATTTTAAATTAAATATTTTTTATACAACTTTTATATATTTTATCATATAATTATGTATTCAATAAATTCCCAATAAAATTATATTATAGAAAGAATGTGTGTGCAAAGTTGCACGCAATATTCCCATGTAATATTTCAGTTACATGTACTATATTTTTACATTTGCAATACATTTCAAGAACCACGATTTATTCAATATAAAACATCATATGAAATTAATGGAGTATATTCACCCGTTTCTTTCCCAAACAATTCGGAACTACCATAAAACTTTGATTCAACACTGTAAAATGAAGAAATTTCCTTTAGAAAATGAAATTATTATCTGTCACAAGTTTGTTCTTACATCTATCATAAGTTACAAATTATGGGACAATAAAATCACAGTTCTGAAATGTCGGAGGAATTCAAAAGCTTTTTATGTGCATATCTTTTCCCTCAAGTCTTAGAAAATCATTCAAGGGGAGATAAGCCGAACAAAAAAAAGAAGACACTGTAATAGTCTTGATGCCACTCTGATTTTATCTCGGGTAAAGCAATGTTTATCCTTCATTTTAAGAATGTAAGGAATACATTTTATAAAGTTTTGAAAATTAAATAGTTTCAGTATTACAACATGTTGGAAAAATTACTTTGACTTTTTTTTTTTCCTTTTCGAAACATTAATAAAATTTCTTCCTTTTATAATTTCTTATATGTTTAAGTAATATTAATATATAAAGTATTTTTTTTCATGTATTTATAAACTTGTTAAAGTTCATTTTAATAGAAATATGTAGTATATGTATGAATAAGTTTGGTTGAAAAAACAAATAAATAAACCTCAATTCGTAATAGTTTGGAAAAGTTTTATTTGTAAATCAGCATATAGAATTAAACCTTTTTTTTTTCTTTTATGCGCAACACTTTTCTGCTTATTATCTGGTTTAAAAAGGAGGGGGGGAAATTTTTGATGAGATTTTTTTTTTTAATTGAATTGATGATAGGATGTCAAAATTCAATTCTATACATATCTCCATATTTTATACATATTCTTTTAAACCTCTTTTTCATTATGGCATACGACGAAGATCTTAACAAACACCAAATCATTTGTTTCACAAAATAAGACAGAGGCATTTCTTATATAAATTGTTTTATTACTTTGATCGCATTCAAGAAGAAACATAATATATAATGTGGTATTCAGCGTACAGACTTTATGATAATCTAAAATGAATTTTTTTTTTTTTTTTTTTAGATTTAAGTATACCTATGCATTTGTACGTCAACACTATTATTATATATGCCATCCATTGTTTTATCTAAGTTAAAATTTACAATTGAAATGCATATACGTTATAAATGTCTCGGAGTAAAAACACAGCTTCTTGCTAAACTAAATATCCTACCAGGTTAAAAAATTAAGTTACATGGTTATTTCTGAAGCTAAATGCATTTGTAATTTTCCCTTCTTAAGTGTGTGTTACGCTTCAAAGCCTTTTAATCCGTTAAAAAAATAATGTTGTTTCCTTAATAAAGTTTTTGCGTGCACCTGTCTTTATCAAAATATCTAAGTATACTTTCTCCAGTAACTTTTAACAATATATATAAATATATGTATATATATATATATATATATATATATATATATATATATATATATATATATATATATATATATATATATATATATATATAAACTGCTATACAAAATAAGTAGTAGAGAAAACGAAGAACATTTAAGGCCTATACGGAAACTTTAATAATTAATGCATGTTTTATTTTATTTATTTATTTATTTTCAATATTGTTGTTTATGGATCTCATAATAACATTTTTGTTTTCAATTTTCTATAATTTAAAATTTATTTTCATATCTTACTTAGGAGTGATTTAGTGCGAAACATTTTATCGATTTTTAAATGATTTTGTTATCATAATTCTTACTAATTAAGAAGTGTTTCTTTTTCTTTCTTTTTTTTTTTTAACTATATTACCTATTAACACTCTGGATGTAGCAGAAAACATCTTTTTCAGAAACAGCTTTTTTCTTCGCCAACAATGGCATAGATTCTTATTATGTAAAAGCGATACGTGAAAACAATTTAAAATAATAATTATTTTAATAATATGCCGCTTGATGGGCTTACCTTGAACAATTATTCACTACTTCCTTTTGTTAGTAGATGTAATTTTGTTTTTCGGTTATTTTTAAATTTTTAGCTGGATGAATTAGCTAGATGAAAAAGATTTCGATAGATATCGAAACATATGGGTATACAGTCAGCAGCAAAAGAATCCGAGCACTAGCAATAATGCCTGTCTAAAAAAAAAAAAAAAACACTTAATACTGCTTTTTTTAAATAAATCGAGTCATGATTCGACAAGTGTTTATTTAACAAAACAGTTTTATGTGTACTTTTTTTATATCGGAATTATTGGTTACTGCTCAGATACATTTGCTGCCTACTGTATTTTAAATTTTTAAACTTTACTTTACGCAAATAAAACCTGTGTATAATTATGTTGAATTATTTCTATATAAATATTTAAGTAGTTGTATAAAGAACATTTATAAATTTACAATCATATATCATCCGTTTTACAAAAATAAATAATTTTGTTTTCATAAATAATTTGTTTAGCAGTTCTGTGATTCACCAATTCCACGTAAAATACCCAACCAATATAGACATTCAAGTAGAATAACAACTTCTATCTGTTATAACTAACGTAATTTATTTATAGATATTTCATGTAATTGAAAAAACAATACAAAAATTAAAGTAAACTTCTTTTGTTTTGAATTTCAAAGCTTTTACTTATTTGTTTATTTCAATGTATAAACTAGTAAAATAAAACCATCCGAAATTAAAGGAATGTAGAAAACAAAATGCAGGAAAACCGACTGGATTTGCGCAAATACATTAGAGCAATTAATGAGAAAGAAAGTAATTGTTTAGAAAACAGGTAGGAACTGTAATTAAGAGCGATTAAAGGTTCGAGAACAGAAAAAGGAAATGCGTTAATTTGATTGTTTGAAACTTACTTAATGTAAATTCAAGCAGAATATAAAAATATCATTCTCTACAAATGAGTTTTAAAGTCATTCTACAAACTGGTTACTAAAATATTTTTAATTAGTGATGTATTCAATGATGCATTCAATAGTATAGTAAAAATGTTTAAAAAATAAATAAAAGATTTGTTTAATCCTTCTGTTTTATGAATGTTTAAAAAATAATTGTAAATTTAGTTTTATTACGCAGATATAAATAGTATACTTTTACTTTATTAAGATGTATACCGTGTTCCATAACATGTATACAAATATTCAGCTCAATTGGATAAGGATTTTAGACGCTATGCCATTTTAATAAATTTTATCTCGTAGGGCATATTGATAATATTTTTTCATTGTGTCCCTGTAAAAATGATATACGCGCTACATTCACCAAAATCGGTGCTTTTCGTGAAAATGTGACCTATAGTATGTTTCTAATTTTTCAGCTTTATCTAATGTGGCCTTTAGAAGCTATCGATCTTTAAACAAAAAAAGTGTCCATAAGCTAAAATAATAAGAACACCTTGTATGTCTCTGTAAAAACAAATAATAATAATATTAATAATTGCTAATTTGTTAAAAATCAATACAGTACGATGGTAACTTATGTATATACATTTTAAACTCATTTGATTAAGGCATTTAGACGCTATCACGCTTTAAAAAAATTGGAAACATGAATAATAATGAAAAAGATTTTTTCTTGAGGTCCCTATAAAAAAAACTTAAGTGCTGATTCCCCACAAAATCAATAAGAATCTGGCTACTGTGACCTATAACATATGCACCGACTTTAAGTCCATTCGAACGAAATAGTTTAGATGTTATGTACCATTCACATACACACACATACACACACATATAACGTACCAACTTTAAGTTCATTCGAAGAAAGAGTTTAAATGTCATGTGTACTTTCACATATATGCACACACACATAAGCACACACATACATATATACGTACACACATATATACACCACCGTAAAGATAGCAAAAACTAACTCGGAGGACCTCAAAACGTGCACAAACACTAAATTCAAAAAGTCGGAATTTTGGCATGATTACAATACTTCCTTTACATATGAATGTTCTGTAAGTATTAGTAATAATGTATCAATATCAAATCCAAAGAATATTGTTCATTTTGTCAAAATTAAATGTATTTGAAAACCAGTGTATAAATTTTTGTTATTACGGGAGTAACTACAATATCTTTAAATTTTTGTTTAAAATTATAAAATTCACGTTTGAATTTGTATTTTTACACTGCTTCTTATGTTAGAAACATTTGTTTAAAATGTTTAAAAAAAAAAAAAAAAAAAAAAAGCACTAAATATTGTTTATAGATCACATTCACCGTAAAAAAAATAATAAAATAAAAATAATAAAATAAAAAATAAGAAGAACCCATTTTCTTTATATATTACCGCAAGAAGAAGTGAAGTCTGAAATCGAGACGGATTTAGCAAAACTCCTGGAGACGAGTATGTGCATTTATATATAGTCGAACCTCGTTAAAGTGACTTACTTTTAACATGAACTGTTAAAAGTAAGTCAAAATCCCGGTCAAAAAGAAGATTAGTTCAGTTATATGAAGATTCGTTACTGATAAAAGGATCATTGGTATGGTGAACAAAATTTTTACCCACTTCAGATTCACGTTAACAAGGTTCGACTGTATATATATATATATATATATATATATATATATATATATATATATATATATATATATATATATATATATATATATATATATATATATATATATATATATATACATTATTTCACCAAAAAATTGCGAGAGGTGTTAAAATATATCAGGAGGATAAAAATTACCATAGAACATCAGGTTGCAAAACATGTCGAATAGGTGAAATTAAACATGCATGCATATTTTGACGTCATACTGTATCGAAAAAGTACAAAACGAAATATAAAAATATTTGTTAAAATATTATTACAATAAATATTTTAAATGGAGACAGATAACGATATTGATCAGGCTGAAACATCATAAAAGTGATTCCTGGAAGTTATCGAAGACACTACATAGGATCGCATAGCGTGGATTGTCGTTACTGTGGTTAATATCAAATCTGCATATGGAAAGTTCAAGCGCATACTTCAACCGTTTTTGTGCCATTGTAGATAGAGCAATGCCTTTATGAAATTGCAAGGATTTATTTCAGAAGTCTGCAATGCGCGAGTAGCGAAGTAATCGAGTAACTATTTCTTATTAAAGTATTATATGAGTAAGCTAGCAGTTACGTGTTTTAAAAGGAAGCTTCAGACTTTGTGAAATTTAGTGAGTAATTAGTTTTGGTATGTTTATTGAAAACGGGGTTGTATATAAATGCAAATTATTACACCAACGTATAAAAGGGATGTTAAAATAATACTCGGTCTCTTTTCTATTCTATTCGGTTCGGAGCTGCTCTGCTACGTTCGTGAGCGGCTCTTTACGTGGGCTGCAGATAGAGTGTTTTCAGTTCGTTTAAGTTCTTGGAGTTAATTGAATTCTTGGACTTTAATTAATATAGTTGTACTTTTTTTATTAATTACACAGCAGGTATAGAGAAGTGTGACGAAGTAGAACAAGAGTGATATTCACAAATTTAGTGGGAGTCACTTCCAACAACGTCTGAATATTTAATATAACAAATCTTTTTATAGTTAGTACTTTTATAGTTCAAGCATGACATTTAAACCTGAACGCTTATTTACATATGTAGACTGCCATAATCCAGAATGCCCCTTAATGCCGAGTGGGAACGAGTAAGACATTTCAAGAAGTACTATTTAAAAGAACATGTAGCTCAGCTCCTCACGTCATACCTAGGGAAAAGATACCAACAACTGTAGTTCTAAATACGGAAATTAATTTTTTTTTTTCAGATACAAAACATTTTTTTAATACACCCTAACATACAATTATATAAAATCTTATAAATTATTGTAAATACAAACGCATTCAAAAAATAAATAAATTTATCATGAATGTAAAATGTTAACATATATGTATATACATATATATATATATATATATATATATATATATATATATATACGTACGCATACATATACATGTATATAATATCTGTGTACATTTTGTATACACATACGTATGTATATATACATGTGTATATGCATATATATATATATACACACAAATATATATACAAAAACAATTAAATTCATACATATGTATGCATTTAATTGTTTACATATTAATTTAAAATCGAAAAAGTAGAATATTTTTTGTTACCTTAATAACATTACGGTTCATAAATACGTTGCCTATTAATTTTTAAGAAATAAAAATCATTCAATCTAATTAAATAGCAATGCATTATATAGCTCGTTACACAAAATAAAATTAATGACTAAAGTTTTTTTCAGAATTTTTTTAAATCGGGAATCTTTTTGAGAATTTAAAAGATGATATTGCTTCATATGTTTCTAAAAACAAAAGCATAAAGAAAGGTTTTTTTTTTTTTCTTTTTTGAGTAACAACAATGAATTATTTTATTACAAATGAATTATTTTTTTCCAATGACATTTAATAAGACAAAATCTAACAAAAGAAGAAAGATTGCTTTGAGAAAATATTTATTTCTATATATAACTTTTATGACGCATTTATTTTATTTTATTCGAAATATTACCTAGAATTCAACTGTTTCAGTATTTCAAAAAATAATTTCGTACCTTCTTTGTTCGCCTGACGAAGGGTCGCGTTTTCTCCCGACCAGAAACAATTGTTGTTGCGAGTTTATTACATTTTATGGTGTTTATACGAAGTTTTGTAGTTATTGCTTTAAAACGCCAATTTTGTGGTGTTCATTATTATTATTATTATTATTTTACTATCAGATGCCTTTTAGGCGAAAAAAAAAAAAAAGCACATTTTAATTTGCTTTTATATGTAGAATGAAACGTTAATTTAAATAATCTACATTGCTCAAAATAAGTAGAAAAGCATTTTTTCACTTACATGTAACCAAATTGTTGTCCTAAATCATCATTCCATGTTCTTTATACCATCCCGAAGACATGCAATGATTTTTGTTTCCATACAACTTTTTTTTTCTTTTTTTTTTTCCTGTACTGTATTTTGTTACACATGAATTCTCTACTTTATGCCCATGCATGTCTCTTACGCAAAGGTGGCTTCGTTTTTTCTGTTCTCCCCTAATTTTTTGAACAGTGTATATAAAATAAATTAAACATATTTGGCGTTTATTATATGAATTAGAAGAAAATATTTGTAGTTTATTCATTAATATTTCTTATTTGGCATTTTTTAAATACATGGAACTAAGTGTTTTTCAGTTACTTTAATCAGTTTTTTTTTTTTTTTTTTTTTTTTTTTAAATAAAGAAACACCTAAAATTGTCTGATTATTTTCTTTTTCTTTGAAGTGGTTTAGAAACTTAAAACTTCTACAAGCATGATCCAAAATTTCAATCTTTAAAAATTAGACTCACAAAGAATACAAACATTGTTTTTACGCCTGATAAATATGTTTTAACTCTGGTATTTACAAAAGAGTTTTTTTCACAAACATTTACTGATACTTTACATCTGTATTCTGCACGCATTTAGATAAAGCATATAAAATGATTAACCACTTTCAGATAAAAATGTCAAATAAATTACCCTCTATAATATGTACAGAAATGAAAAGTTTTATTTTATATTCTTCAAAATTACTGAAAATCTGCATAATAATAAAAATTTGCTGTGGCATTTAATTTTATACATTTGTTTTAAAAATGCAACTGTAAAAATCACCACGCAAATAAATATGTAATAATAATAATGATAATAATAACAATAATAATAAAAGAAAGATTACAGAAAAAAAAATTACAGTTCCCTAAATATCAATATAATTTTATATTCTTTGTAAACGGGGACCAAAATGCTAATAATTATGATGAAAAATTTTCCTGTAAAAAATTTTAAAAATTAGAAAATGGCTTACAAAACCGGACTGCACTCAGAAAATGAGGTCATCTGCTCAGCAAAAGTTGAAAACTTGTTTAATCTTTTAAAATTCTTAAAAGTAATATTCTGAATTAATTACAACGCAAAGAATAACACGCTATCCGTATAACAAAAATTCTCAATGGTACTTTGCTAGTCGTAAGATAAAACTTAATTTAGAACTAACATATTATACGCATTAAAATGCTCCCGATTTCTTAATAAAATGATATTTGATAGTAAAATTATTTAATAATAAATTGTTACATTTTTTAATAATAAAGTGAGTTTAATATACATAATAGTCCTAGGATAAAGTATTAAAAAATCGTTTAAAACAGGAAAATGCACAAATGTGTGATTTTTAAAATAACTTATCGTTAAAATTAAGAAAATAATTAATTTTCTTAAGGGTATCAATTTATACTCTGGGCTACAATTTTGGGAACATTTTAAACTTAATTACAAGTTAATGTGTATGTTCTAAATAAAGTAATTTCACAGATTGTGAATAGGAAAAAAAATTAAAATGTATTGTACATTAAAAATTTGTTACATTTTCAAATTAATTGGTTCGGCGCACCAACTTAATGAATTTCCAGAAACTGGAAGAAATTTTCAACACATACCAATTTTTGTGTAAATTTTTTACAAACGAATAAACTTAATATCATTTGAAACAAACTTATTTTTAATTTAAACTAAAACATTTATTAAAGTTTTTTGTGTTTCTTAAACCACAATTTCTTTAAAATATGGCATTTTCTTCATATACTAAATTCTTAAGAATGTAACAAAATGTATCCTTGCTGATGCTGATTATTAATATTCAAAATTCCATTGAGTTGTATACTAGCGGATTTGACTCAGGAATAGTTGGTTAAAGCAAATATTTTTTGACTTTATTTTTATATAATATTTTTATAATATTTTTATAATATTGATTATTAGCTTTTTTTTTTTTTTTTTTTTTTTTTTGTTACGAACACAAACAATTAACATACTATATATCAATATATACATTTGACAGATTGCATTCTTAAATAAAATGTGTTTAAAAAAAAAAAAAAAAAAAAAAATAGTATTATTAAGATATATTAACAACAACAAAATCAACAAGAATTTAAAAAAAATAATAATAATTTGACATTAATTTTGTATTAATTTGAAAAATGAGATTATTTTATTACATTTTTAAAACATTACAACAGTGTTGTTAACCAGTTCCAACTAATCTGAAATTTGTTTATGATATTAGCTTGTCTCTCTATCTGCAAACATATGTGAAAAAAAAGTCATGGAATTGAATAATTTGATATTAATTTAGTATTAAGTTGAAAAATGAGATTATATTATACATTTTTAAAACATTAGAAGAATGTCGATAACACGTTCTAACTAACCTGAAATTTGTTTATGACACTGGTTTGTCTGACTATCTGCAATCAAACATATGTAAATATTCATCGAATTTTCTGAAAATGATATATGTTATTCCATTTCAGTGTGAGATGCTCCCTATTGAAAATAAAACAAGTACAAATACTAGTTTGTGTACAGGGACATCTGTAAGAATACCAAAGCATTGAGAAATAAGTGAAGTATTTCTATAAAACATATTTTACTCCTTTTTTGTGAGAAAAGCATAATGAAATTGACACTTATTACTTATTAATGTGCACAAAACAATGTTTTCCATGGAATATTCTATGATTAGTATTAATATAAATAGACCCAATAAGGAATAGTAATATATATCAAGGTGTATTATTCGAAATTGTTGTAAATAATTTCTTTGTTTTTATTATCATTTAGAACATTTTCTAACGATATTTAAGAATGATTCTAAATACATTTTGACTGCCGGTTTCTCTTTTTTTTTCTGTCCACACTCTAGCGTGGACAAGAATATCTTCAAAGAGTTATATAAAAGTAAAGGTCATTAATGAGTGTTTTTCCTCTATTAAAATGATATAAATAGCATGCTTAATTTGTATAAGGGAACACTCTAAATAATATTAATGCATTTTGTTTTATGCGAGCCATTTTTTTAAACCACATTTAATAAAATTTGCACTACTCAATATATAATAATTACTTTATACTTGTTATTCATACGGTTAAAAGAAATGCGTATTCTATAGAACATGGTACGTTTAGTGTTTATACATATAATTTTAATCAAATGTACTTAGACTTTCATTCTTACAGTTTTAATCTTGAAATCAATAATTGCTAAGATCGGAAGCTACTGGAATTGTTTTTAAGTTTGTGTTAAGTGTTTTTAACACTTTCCAGCAAAATTTAGGAGTGACTATGAATTTTACATATCTACCTGTTTCGTCAGCTCTACTATATCTGCGTTACGTTCGAAAATGGTACGTACATTGTTGGTTAAATAATGCAACTAAATTGTATATTTGAAAACTATATTTATAATTTAGGCTAACTTCAGATTTTTTCACTCTTATTTAAATTAAAACACACTCTTTCTCAAAATATTTTTAAGGATATATAATACATAGTTGTATTTTACAGAAAATATTATTCGCGTGTATATTGCTATTCTAGGAAAATAATATTTTCGTTTAATTTCAAAATATCAAAATTTATTGCACAAAATAACAAAAATATATTATTTATTTTATGTCAAAATTTTTCTTATACTCATGTACTTAATTTCCTGAAATGACATTTAATAACAGGAAGTCTCTATAAAGAAAGAGAACGACAAAGTAGTACTCCTATTCTTCATATTATGTGTATTACGATATTTTTTTTCTTTAAAATGTATTTCAACTGTCAGGAAGATATAATAAATCAAAATGTCATTTTTCTTTTTTTGTCTGGGTTTACAACAATAAGAGAAAATATAACATCCTTATATCTGAAATATGTTGACAAGGATAATGTTTCCCGTTACATATTTCGCACTCGAATAAAGAAAATTTGTAATTGTGAATACAGTTATTTAAATTTATTTTAACAAATAATGTAATTATTAATTATTTAAAGATTAAACTTTATAAGATAAGTCTATGGAGATAGACAATTAATATATTATTATATAATAATACAATATATAATAATTATATTTTTATATATTAATACATCAATATGTCATTTATCAGAAAAACCTCTACATATCTATATCTATATTTATACCTATATCTGCATCTATTTATCTATCCCAAATTCTCTCTTTCTGTATATATATATATATATATATATATATATATATATATATATATATATATACCGTGTGGTAAAGAAAAAGATGTTACAGTGATTATCTCTTAAATTAACTGTGATTGAAATATACTTCCAATTGTAAAAAATATGTAAATCAAGAATATATTTCAAATATGTCATTTTTTTAAAGAGGATGTGCACATATTCAAATGGAAAATTTTATATATCCTATCTTATCATATGACTTATAATTAGAAAAGTATTCCCCTCGTCTGAGAAGAAAAAAAATGAAAGAAAAAATTCTAAATGAAAACTCTTTTGAGTAATTGCATTTAAAACAAGTAATATTATATCTATATATATATATATATATATATATATATATATATATATATATATATATATATATATATATATATATATATAAAGTCATATCCTACTTACAAACACTATCGAAAAAGTTTTTTTTTTCTTTAATTAATTTTGAATAAGGAAATAATAAGCGCGCGTGAAAAATGAAATAAAAATAATTATAAGATAAAGGAAAACGTTTTATATACCATGTTTTAAATTTTATGATAAATCACAGAGCTCTTATTAATGTGCAAATAATATTTAAAGTGATAAGGACATCAATTTTTGTGAGATGCATAATTTGACTTTTTATATTTTTTAAAGTTCACTTTTAATTAAATGTATTTATTTTTACGTCGAAAGAAAATGAACTCGTATTTTTTTTCTTTTTTTTTTGGCAACAGTTTAGTTATATCAAATATTTTAATGTCTATTTTAAAGCTATTAGGATATAATTATTTTCATATTTTAATTAATTATAAGAAAACTAATAAAAAATTCGAAAATCGGACTTCGAAGTATTGTGTTGTCACCGTGTTTTGAGCAATCCTGAAAGTTTCAAATTTCTTGCTAGCCCAGAAGTTAGTTAAAACTCAATTGCAAGATTTGTACAATATATAGGGAGAGTGTGAACTAATAGTATTAATTGAAACATCTAGCATTTTTCGCCAAGTCTTAAAAACTGTATCAAAAGTGAGAAAGTGTAATTTCCAAAATGTAATAAGGCATAGATTGATCAGGAAAAATAATTTATTTTTATTCGAGGAAAGGCGGCTATTTTATCCTGTAATGGCTGTGTTTCCCCGAGTGAATACACACGGAAATACAACGTCCAATACAGCGTCCAAAAAATCTAGCAGAATCAAGTTTCTAAACACAATTTTGGTTTCAGGCCTGTGTAATTTAAGAAATATTATTACTTCTTTCTGAATAGTTTTTATCTGCACAAGGTCCAGTTTTATTTTTTTTTTAATATAACAGGTAAATGAAGCAATCTGCATATAGAAATGGCCTCAAAGAAATACCACGAATATTAAAAAAATATCTTGAATATCGTTGCATAAACAAAGTATTGATTAACTAGAACCTAATGGTTTATTTGCCATTTATTTAATTCGATAAAGAGTTTTACAATTAAAAATGAAATTTCATATTATTAAGCAATTTTTATCAATAACAGCAGGTGTGATATATAACATTTGATGTATAAAAAATTCATGCAATTTTGAATATCCGAATATAGTTTTCAATGTATAAAGTTTTTATTCAGGTTACCTTAAAAAATGTTCTTAATTTTTCTAGAGCGTTTTTTCTTCATATTCTTAAAAGTCTTTAGAATTTCTCCTATGGTTTCAATACCGCCCCCCCCCTTTTTTTTTCTGTAATTTGTTTGAAAATTTAGTTCTAATAGTTATAACG